>CANTUT010000184.1:90000-92500 GCA_947687605.1 Reutealis trisperma | reverse complement strand
AGGGTGATGATGAAACTTGACCCACTAAAATAAAATTTTTTAGATTAAAGTGACATAATTTTAAGCGCATTTGCTTTAATTTTATAAATGTGAGAATGTCAAAATTTAAGCTACTCTCTATGTAATTTCTGAAAATTAAAAACTTGAGCCCACCATTTTAAGATAAAAATCTTTTTGCTTTTTTTTTTTTTTAAACAAAATAAACTCATTTTGTATTAGGAATCTTCTCCTTTTAGTTCATTTTATTGCAGGATTTATTTCCAATTCAAATAAAATATTAATAGAAGAAACATGCTTCAAGATCGTTTTAGGAAATTTTATGATGTATTTTATAATTATTGAATTTTGTATTTTTTTACCTGATTTATATATGCACTAACAAATTCCATTTTTTTTGTAATTATTATTAAAGGATGTAATAAATTCTCAAATGTTTTGTATTAAGTTGATTTTATTGAATAAAGAGTAATTTCCGTATTTTTTTAAAATTATATTGTTTCTATATTTATTATGACTTACCAATATAATAAGTTAATTTGAAATAATTATTTTGAGTCCAAATCAAAATTTAAATTTCATTTTCGTTAACTAAACTCATTATGAATTCAATTCTCAAAATAAACAAATGAATTAATAAAATTTTTATCTTTCATATTTTAATTAGGCAACAATGTTGTGCAATAAATAAATAATAAAAAATTAAATATTTCAAAATCAATTTAATATTTTGAAAATTAATGTGTAAGCCGTCTAATATCGTCCCTATGCATTTGCGATTCTCGAACCAAAAAATTTGGTTTCATAAATCAATTTTTCAAAAGTTTCCAACTGAATCTTTTAAGACAAATCAATCGATGACAATTTCATTTTTAATCCATTTTGATAAAAATTAAAAGTTTTGATTTTTCCACCAATCATGTTGCAATGTCAAAATATTGTGACATCTTAGCAACTCCACTGGGAAACAAAATTTTTCAAAAAATGAGAGAGTCGCACCTAATTTTCAAAATATCATATTGGCTTGAAAATATTTTCTTGTATTATTTATTTAGTGCAAATGTTATTTTTCTCTTTAACCAAAGAGTAAAATCAATATACTTTTTATTTTCCTTTGTTTTGCATTGTATAGTTTTTCTATTTCTATTTATTTATTTATGAGCAATATGATATTTGTAGGATGTTAAGATTGTGTGTGCTTTTGCTATGTGGTCGTACACTCACTTGTCCTTACATAAACTTTTTAGCCCTACACCCGGTCAACCAACCCTTAGGATTAGAAGAAGGTAATTAGTGGTATTCGTGGGACATTGGTCTTTGACAGTATCCATGAAAAGTCTTTGCTTAGATTGGAATTTATTTTTTCTGTAATAGTACCCATAGAATTTAGAGTCCTGACAGTACTATGAGGATAAAATGAAGTCCTGCTATTTGCTAGCAGGGACAATTTGGAGACCATGTTACCCTACTTAGGAAAAATAGAACTAACCATGTACCTATACTATTGTGAAAATGTTTTTGGCATATTTTCATGTTTTTATTCATGTTAAATTAGGCATTTTGTGTTTAATTCATGTCATATAGGTTGGATTGTGTTATTTTATTCCCTTTTTAGGTTTGAGGAAGGTTAATCTTGCTTTGCAGAAATTTAGAGTGAAAACAAAAAATTCAGTTGAATGTCACGTGGCACGGTAAGAGGAATGTCATCGCGGCAGCCCCCAGCACCTCATAGGAGCAGCCTTGGTGCTAGTAGCATGCCCCCAGTGCACACAGCAATGCCCAGCGAGCCGCAGCAGCTTGCTGTCTGCCACACGCCTTCCCCAGCGCCTCGCAACCAAGATCCCAGCGCATGCAGCAGCTTACCTCCTGCAATCCAGCAGCCCCCAATGCCACGCCACCTCCTCCAACACCCCGCAATAGTGTGTTATCTGCTTACCCACCTGCCCACCAGTTTTCCAGCACCTAGCTACAGGATCCCAGCGTCCGCTGCATCACCTATGAGCAGATATTGAAGATTCTCTGAGATTTTCAAGGTTTTCAACCCTAAATTATTTTAGGAAAGTAGAAACTAAAGAAGAAGTTTTGTTATTTTAAATAGGGCCGTTTTGAGGAAGAGAATTATCTTAATTTTGGGAGGATAGTATCTTCTTTTCTAGTTTTCTGTTTTCTTAATTTTAGTTTTGAGATTTCAACACTTAAATTATAATTTTATTTTTTGGAAATTCATTTGTGAAGATTCAAGAGATTGAATAAGATAAAACGGATTAATCAACATGGTTTAATACTTATTTCTTTAATATAATTCTTTTTAAGGATTATTGAATTGATAGAATTAATTCAATGGATTCTTTTGATTATAATAAAATTATGATGGATTCTTTATTTCCCATGAGCTAATTTCATCCTTGC
Source organism: Reutealis trisperma (assembly GCA_947687605.1). NCBI lineage: Eukaryota > Viridiplantae > Streptophyta > Magnoliopsida > Malpighiales > Euphorbiaceae > Reutealis > Reutealis trisperma. The sequence goes on along the minus strand of CANTUT010000184.1, from coordinate 90,094 downwards.
CTAGGGTTTGTATGATGTGTTCATGATATGGAATTGAATATAATCTCATTTGATTATTTTTATTATCCTTAATTGAATTGATTGATTGCTATTG
>CANTUT010000184.1:12500-85000 GCA_947687605.1 Reutealis trisperma | reverse complement strand
AAAAAAAAAAAAGCAGATTAATTTATGAACCCTAATCTTTGAAGATTACAATCACCAATCTTCCAAGTCCTTCCTTTGTTTCAAAATTTCTCTCAACAAAACCCTAATTTATTCAAAGGCTATTAGAATTTTTGTGTTACAAATACCTTGAAGGGAAAGAAAGAGAGAGATCCATTGAGTAATGGTGGCAGCAAAAGAAGAGAAGATGAGCTAAGGAATAGAGGGAAGGAAAAGATTAAGGAAATATGGGAAGGGATTTGGGATAGCGTTGAGACCAAAGGGAGAATGAAAATTAATTAGCTCCAAGTCCTATGATTTAATGAGTTTGTATTTCATTTTTTTTGTTAATATTATTGAAACACCATAGTTAAAACCATGGATAAGAAAGAAATAAATTCATAATTTTTCTTTTTATTCAACCACGCTTCAAAGGGCACTTGAAAATTTGTCCCAAACTTGGAAAAAGAGTTAACAATTGCTGACACTGGCCAAAATATATCCATGCTTTTCTGAAGCATAGTTTAAGGTGTGGGCATAGGCCAATTTTAAACCCATTAGTACATATATCATAATGGTACAAAACAACTAGCAACAAAGATCAAAATGGCATTGCAAGATCCTTCAATTCATTTCAAGTGCCCTAACCAAATTATCTAGGATTTTTTGAATTATTTAAAATTTAAATTTTCAATTCATAATGGCAAGCAATCGCAATTGTGGTTGCAAATTCCTCTGATCTACTCAACTGTTGAGGGAGCTTACCTCATTGTCTATGATCTTCAATTACTGAATTGTTCAAATTTCACAATAAATTATCTAATGGAGGTTAAACCCATTAGTGCGTGAGGACCCAACCAAATTATTTAGGGTTTTTAATATTATTCAAAATTAAAATTTTCAATAAATCATAGTTGCAAAATTTCCAGATCTATTCAAATGTTGAGAGAGCTTGCCCCGTTTTCTGTAATCTTCAATTGATGAATGGTTTATATTTCACCATAAATTATCTAATGGTGGTTAAAACCACTAGTACCTATTCTACAATGGTACTAAACAACTAACTGCAATGATTTGAGTGACACAGAAAGTTCCTTATTTTTGTTTCAAGTACCCTGACCAAATTATCCAGGTTTTTCATATTATTCAAAATTAAAAATTTCAATTAGTCATAGCTAGCAATTACAATCGCAATCGTAAAATTTTCACACCTACTCAACTATTGAGAGAAGTTGCACTTATTGTTTATGATCTTCAATTGATGAATGGTTCAGATTTCACCACAAATTATCTTAGGTGGTTAAACCCACTAGTACCCATACTAGAATTGTACCACACAACTAGCTACAAGGATTCAAGTGGCATAGAAAGTTCATTTTTTTCATTTTAAGTGCCCAGCCAAATTATTGAGGTTTTTCATATTATTTAAAATTTAAAATTTCCATCAATCATGCTTAGAAATCACAATCGTAGTCACAAAATTTCAAGATCTATTCAACTTTTAAGAGAGCTTGCGCTCATTGTCTATAATCTTTAATTGATGAATGGATCATATTTCACTACAGATTATCTAATGGTGGTTAAACCCATAGGTACATGTGCCACAATGGTACCAAACAACTAGCAACAAGGATTAAAGTGGCATAGCAAGATCCTTATTTTTGTTTCAAGTGACCCAACCAAATTATCTAGAATTTTTCAGATTATTCAAAATTTAAAATTTCAATCAATCATGTCAGACAATCGTAATCGCAATTGCCAATTTACCTAATCTACTCAACTGTTGAGGGAGCTTGCTCCCATTGTTTTGTGATCTTTAATTAATAAATTGTTTAGATTTCACCATAAATTATCCAATGGTAGTTAAACCCTCTAGTACACATACCATAATGGTACCAAACAACTAGCTACAAGGATTTAAGTGGCATAGAAAGATCCTTCAAGTGCCCTAACCAAATTATCTATGGTATTTTAGATTATTTAAAATTCAACATTCCAATCAATCATGGCTAATAATCGCAACTGCAATTGCAAAATTCCTAATCTACTCAATCATTAAATGAGTTTGGCCCTTTATCCTTGATCTTTAATTAATGAATTTTTCAGATTTCATTACAAATTATCTAATGGATGTTAAACCCACTGGTATGTGTACCACATTGGTTCTAAACAACTAGCTACAGGGATTCGAGTGGTATAGAAAATTCCTTCTTTTTGTTTCAAGTGCCCTAACCAAATTATTTAGGTTTTTCTGATTATGCAAAATTTAAAATTTCAGTCAATCATGGTAGGTAATCATAATCGTAGTCATAAAATTCTCATATCTACTTAACTATTGGGAGAGCTTGCCCCTATGTCTGTGATCTTCAATTGATGAATGCTTCAAATTTCATTGTAAATTATCTAACAATGGTTAAACCCATTGGCACACATATCACAATGGTACCAAAAAACTAGATACAAAGATCCAAGTGGTATAGAAAGTTCCTTTTTTTCATTCTAAGTGCCCCAACCACATTATATGGTTTTTTCCAAATTATTCAAAATTTAAAATTTTAATCAAACACAGCTAGCAGATGCAAAATTTCCAAATATACTCAACTTTTGAGATAGCTTGCCCCTATTGCCTATGATCTTTAATTGATGAATGGTTCAGATTTCACTTCAAATTATCTAACTGTGGTTAAACCCACTAACATGCTTACCATAATGGTATCAAGCAACTAGCTACAAGGATCCAAGTGACATTGCAAGATCCTTCTTATCATTTCAAGTGCCTTAACTAAATAATTTTTTGGTTTTTTAGATTATTCTAAATTTAAAATTTTAATCAATCATAGTAAGCAATCGTAATCACAGTTGCAAAATTCTCTAATCTACTCAACTGTAGTCAAAGCTTGCCCCTATTGTCCGTGATTTTCAATTTCTAATGGTCAAGGGTGAGAAATTAGTCACTGAAGCTCAACTAAAGATGCAAAAGGACAAAGCCGATAATATTTCCATATTTGCTTCTCTCAACATTTGATGCTCGATCGTGCTAACTCTGATGTAGTTGAGGCCATGACAAAGGTTAAGTCCGCGAGATCTTTGAGTGAATAAAAGACTTTGTAGAAATTGTTATTATGGATGAAAAATAGCTGGATATGGTAGTTTTGATTAGGTCATGGGATGTAACAACCACATTAAGCTCTGGAACAAGCTAGATGAGGATGCTTTAAGGACAAGCATGACTTAGTCATTACTTAGGTGAGATTGAGTGGTTCTGATCATGATCTTTAATTTTGTAATGGTCAGTTGGAGTTTAGGTTTTTTTTTTTTTAATAAATTCTGGTTTGGATCTAATTTCAGGTAATGAAATAGGGAGAATAAAACACTCTTTGGAATTTAGTAGTTTATGTGATTGATGAAATTTCTAGCACTTGGCTTACTGTTTGTTATCCTTTTTATATGAGCTATGTTGATATTATTATTGTAGTTTTGTTGTATCTAGGCTTTTGAATTTGGTTGTTTATTTTTTAAAGGATCCAAATTTTTAATGTTACTGTTGTAATGTTCTTGAAGCTGCAACACAAATGGCAAAAAAATCAAAACTATTATTTTTTGTCAAAATAGATTAAAAATAAAGTCGCTACTGACTAATTTTTTTTAAAAAAGCTTGGTTAAAAACATTTGAAAAATTGGTCTCTGAAACCAAAATTTTTGGCTTAAAAGTCGCAAATGCATAGAAAAGATGTTAAGGCACCATACACATTAATTTTTAAAATATTAAGTTAACCTTAGAATATTTATCTTTTATTATTTATTTAGTGCGCAATATTATTGCTTAATTAAAATATGAAAGATAACAATTTTATTTATTCATTTGTTTATTTTGAGAATTGAAACCATAATGAGTTTAATTAAAAATAATAAAATTTAAATTTTGATTTGGTTTCAAAATGATTATTTTCACTTATTGTATTAGTAAGTCATGATGAATACAGAAACAAGATAATTTTAAAAGTATATGGAAATTACTTTTTATGCAATAAAATCAACTTAATAGAAAACATTTGAGAATTTGTTACATCCTTTAATAATAATTACAAAGAAAATGGAATTTATTAATACATATATAAACAGGGTAAAAAAATACAAATTCAATAACTACGAAATACATCTTAAAATTTCATAAAATGATCTTGAAGCATACTTCTTATATTAATATTGTCTTCTATTAAAATCAACTTAATCTTGTCTTCTTTTATTAATCAATCAATGACATGAAAAGTAAATCGCAAAAAATTAAATGAATTTATCAATTGCAGAAAATTAAATGAATTAATCAATTTGCAAAAAATTAAATGAATCAATCAATAAAAAATTAAATAAATTAATCAATTGCAAAAAATTAAATTATGAAAAATAAAATAAATCAATTAATTGCAGAAAATTAAATGGCAGAAAATTAAATGAATCAATCAATTGCAAAAAATTAAATTGCAAAAAATTAAATGAATAAATGAATTGCAGAAATTTAAATGAATCAATCAATTTGTAGAAAATTAAATTTAAATCAATGGCGTAAAAATTAAATTGCAAAAAATTAAAATTGAATCAATCAATATCATGAAAATTAAATTTGAATCAATCACATAAAATTAAATTGCAGAAAATTAAATGAATTAATCAATTAAAAAAAAATCAAATTGCATCAATCAATGACATAAAAATTAAATTTGAAACAATAGCATAAAATAAAATTGTAGAAAATTAAACTCTGAGTGAAATGTTGAAACATAAATCTTAAATGATATGACAAAAATGTAAATCTTAAATGATATGATATGAAATCTAAATCAGAATGAATAAACTTCTTGGATAAAATTTGGTTAAAATATGATGTCCGCTCTAATTGCCTCTCTTTACGAATTTTTTGTGTTGAAAATCATCATAGAAAATGAGTAAAGAAAGTGAACTCATATTTTGACCTATTTACTAACCACTAAATGGTACCTAATTTAATAATTGAAGATTTTGTTGTTGTGAGATATTTTGCACATTGCAATGTCCTCCTAGCTTTGCCCTAGTTATAATGACCATTGATTGCCTCTTGTTTGAATACTTTCAGGAGAATTTGGATCGAAGATAGCTCGTCTGATTTTTATCTTCTTGACAATGAATCATATCAAAATTCAATCTATAATTTTCTTTTTTGATTTGCTCTTTGTGTATAATTGTATTTTAAATTGGCTCGTATATTGTTTCATTACCATTGTATCTGTGAGGAATAGCAGAAATAAAACTTCTATTATTAATTTTCTTTTCTTCTTCTTCTTTTTCCCTTTTCTTTTCTTGCTTTTTTCCTTCTCTTTTCCCCTCCTTTTCTATTTCTTTTTTTCTCTTTCTTTCTTTCTTTCTTTTTTTTTGTTTTTCTTTTGTTTTATTTTTTTTTTTGATTTTCCTTTATTTTCAAATCAAAAGAATAAATAAATCAATAATGATAAATCTTAAGTGTATCAATGCGCGTTAAGCAAGAAAAACAAATACAAACCATGTTGTGGAAAAATCAATGAAACCTATATTGTATTATGTATTAATAAATAATTTTTAATGCAAAATTTCCAAAAATTAAATGAGTTTTGTAATAATAACAAAAAGTTTTTCTTTTCCTCCTCCTTTTTGTTTTTTCGAAAACATATTTATCACGTCACAATCTATCTTACTTTAAATTTTGTCCCTCAATAAACTAGAGGATGATGTAATTGTTTAGAGAATACAACTGGAGGATGAAGGTGATTGAGTTTAAAGATAAAGAATAAAATTAATAATAAATGAAATTGCAGTTTGAGCAAATAAAATATGACTTCAATATTGAAAATTCATTATTTTTCTATTTCTCATGCGTCCCTTTTTCTTTTCTATCTTTTTTTTGTCTTTTTTCTCTTTCCTTCCCTTTTTTTTTTTACCTATATAATTCTATATAAGTTTTTAAAATCTTGAAACCATTATTCTCAAGTAAAGGTAGAAAATGACAGTCAAATTATAGAAATTATGGAAATAAGGTCAAATTTTTGTAATATTGCTAATGGAGGTTTATTAATCTTACAAAAATGAAGATGATCTCAAACTTAAACCACATTTAATGATTAATAACTGCAATTTCAAAAGCAAGGATGATTCAATTGTTAATGAATGGGAAAGAATAGGAATCTAGGCTCAAAATTTAAAAATTTTGAGAAGGTTAGTAGTGGGGTACCATTCTTTCTTATGGAGAAAGGAAGGATTTCATCTAACCATTTGAATGTAGGAAGGATTTCATCTAACCATTTGAATACTATGTATTTTAAAAATTAATGATCACTTTTAGGTGATGGATAGAATAAAAAAGCTCAAAAGATTGACCATGGATAAAAGGTGGTTTTGGTAATGGTAAGCTTGTAGTTGTTTAGATTTTAGGGTATAGTTAGGGCTAATATATGTAACAGAATATGTATATTTGGGATTTGGAAAATATAAGCTTGATTTTGGATGATATGGGTGATAGATAGATTGTTGGGTAATGTGAGATTAATTAAATATGGTTTGGATAAATGAAGCAAACAAAACTTTATTTGCAAAGGTAAACAATAAAGATTGAGATATAAGAATATATAGGTTCATTTCACTCAAATTGAGATATGAATGCCCTATGTCTTTTCTTTTTCTTCTTTTCTCCTCTTTTTTTTTTCTTTTTTTCCTTTTTTCCTCTTTTTTCTCTTTTTCATTTTTCTCTTTTTTCTTTTTTTTCTTTTCTATCTTTCTTTTCTTTTTGTTTTATGAGACACAAATGATATTTTCAATTTTAGGACATTATAATATATTGATTATTGCATAAGGTGTGCTAAAATGAGGTATGCTTAGATTGAGTTTCGTTTTGGGGGTGAATATGAATTAGATTAATCAAGGTGTGATCAAAGGGTCAAATGCAATTAATCAAATATGAGCTAGGATGATTGAGCTATTTGGGTTACGAACAGTATGAAAATCCTTTGTTTTTAGGTATGATATGAATTTAGTGTTGAAAATAGTTTTGCATGTTTGGGTAGTAACAAGCTTAGTTTTTGATGAGAGTAAAGCTAAAATGTGAAAGGTTAATTTTCAAGATTAAGTTTGGAGTTGACAAATAATGTTGGTTGAGGAGAATGCTATTTTAAATTGTGAATTATAATTAATTGATTTTGCCCCTTATTAAAAGTTCATCCTGAATTATGTTTTTAATTTGTCCCAATTCTTAAGTGCTAGAGAAAAATTGTCAAATGACCTCATTCCTCTTTAGGTATTTCAACTTTTTTGCATAAATAAAGCTACATTTTTCTAAGCCTAAATGACCTTTTTTGAATGATGTACTACAGTACTCAACTTCATCCAAGGTTTCTAAACCTAAAGAGGAATTCTCTTTTTAGTATCACAAGCCAATAGATACTCAATATTTGTGAAGAAAAACCTTGAGACCATGCGTAAAAGTTGAATTGTGGGTAAATCTATGTAGAAATCAAAAGGAAACAATCCTTTAAATCCTCATTAATGAAGTATTTGTAGATTCTTCTCAACTTTTTTCTTTCTTTTCTTCTTCGCTTTTTTCTTTTTTTGTTTTTTCTTTCTTTTTTTATTATTTTTGTTGGAAGAATCTACAACTAACAAAATGCATAAATGCTTCATATATAATGTGCTTCCCTCAGCAATATTTTACTTTGAATTCTCATCTCAAAACTCTTTCAAACTCTATGAATATGGACAATAATCTCAATTTGAGGCCATATCAATTAATTATAATTCACAAATGAAAGAAAAATATTAATGACAAGTGTGTTGAATTTGTGATTTAAGATGACTCTTGGAATATAGTTTGGGGTTTATGATGGGTTTAAGTTTGGTTACTGAATGTGGATGGATTATGAAAATACAGTGAAAGTTATCTTTTGAAAGAAAAAAAAAAAAAAGTAGGAGTGCAATTTAAAGTGGTTCAGGTTTCAATGGAAAATTAGTTTATAGGGAATGAGTTGAGGGTAAAATGTATTTTGGTTAATGGTGGTCTAGCTTGGTAAATTTATCAGTACTTCCTTATGACAAAAAAAATCAAAATGCCAAAAAAATATAAAAAATGTTGAATTAATTAACCACAAATAATGAGCGTGGGTATTATTTCTTAAAACACATGGTATTTAAAATGTTTAGAATTAATCCTCAAATTTTAATTTATTTTAAGAATGGAATTTCCAAAAGAAAGGAAAAGATTGAGGGGACACTGGTTTGGGGAAAAATGGGGTTTTGGGTGCTTTACAAGTTGAATTAATTAACCATAAATAATGATTTTCAATTAAGATCACAAACATTTCTAAAAGGAAAAAGAAAATTTTTAGGATTTTGGCCTCTACTTTTTTGAATTTGGGGGTGAAATTATACTGAAAGTATGAGAATGTTAACTAATTTTATGGAAAAGAAAAGGATTACATGGAATTTGATTTTTTTTAAAAGATGTCACTTTTGCTTCACTAAAAAGACAAGAACAAAATATAGAAAAAACAAACATGAAGTCATAATTTGTATGCTTAAATTCAAAATAGAAGGAAGGGTCAGAATAAGAGTACAAATGCATTTTTAAGGGACGAACACTTTTAGGAAGGCTAAAGATAGGACATCTTGAATTGATTTTGGAATTTTGAATTTTTGAAGCTCAATGGTTGAGTATTTTAAAGAGGGTATTTATTCAAAATAAAGACCTTCAAGGGATAAAAATTTTATTAGGGAAAAACAAGAAGATTGTTGACATAATTATAAGTTTTATTTAAAAGTTAAATTTAAGAGAAGAAAGTAAGAGAAAAATGAGATGCAAATTGACCTAATTTTTAAAATTTTCATTATGATTAGTCCTAAAAAAAAAAATCTAAATTTAATGAGAAAAGTGTATTGTGTAATGATGCAGAGAGAAAAAGTATTTTTATTTTATTTGTAAAACATGAGAAAAAGTTATGAACGTGAATATATAATGGAAGTAATGAATTTTTTTTTATTAGTGAAATAATGAAAGTAGTATAAATCAAATAACATAAGAAATCAAAAATGAGACCCTAATCTTAGGTTGTATGTTAAAAAATGGGTGGGCTTCTATGGTTTCTGTTTGCCTCAAAATAAACTATCCAAAAGCGACCTGTAAGTAGGGGTGAGCTCGGTCTGGTTCAGTTCAGTTATTAGAAAAGAATTGAACCGAACCAAAATTTTCGGTTCTTAAAAATTAAAGAATCAAAACCGAACCAAAATTATTGAAGAATTGTATTGAACCAAACCAAAAATTTGGTACAATACAATTTAGTTTTTCGGTTCTTTCGGCTCGGTCCAATTCAATCTGGTCCAATCCGGTTTTCCGGTTCTTATGAAAATCATCCACTTTTTGTTTTCAATTTTTAAAGCTAAAAAAATCTAATAAAACTAACAATATTCATAAAAATTTTTAAATAAAAATACAAATCCTCAATCATCCAATAAACATTATTCTTCAAACATCTGACAATCAATGGTTTTGTTAATGCTTTTTTCTTCAAATTGTTCTTCAACCATCCAATAGTAACAATCAACAAATATAATATTACAGTCCACAAAATAGAAAATACATACTAAAATCATAAAATACATAATCTTTTTATTTTTCAATGGTAGAAATTAATTATTTTATTTTTCAATGGTAGAAATTAATTATTTCTAAAAAAAGAGATCCATCACCATTCACCAACATTGCCAAATAGCATGAAAATATCATAGGACTTGCAGTAAAAAGAACCAAGAACTCAAATTAATCAAATTAATAAAAAGGATAAATTATATTGAAAATTAGCTGTAAAATTATATTTATATATTATGCATTTTAATTTTGGTAGTCCACCATTACAGGAAACCAACACTTAGTTTTTCTGTAACTTCCATAAAGAACAATGAAGATGATTATGAAAAACATCTTAATTAATTTTTTTTCATAAAAAGAAAAAAACTCACTAGGTACTCAAATAATATCATAACCAAGAAGAACATCATCCAGTTTTTATGTTAATTAATTATCATATCATGGTTCAAGTAAACAATGTGAAGATTTTCATAATATGACAATTGTATAAAAATGGGAAGTTGTGACAACCAGTCGATGCCTTAGCATGGAAATCATTTGATAAAAAATATCCTAATTTTTCATCGGACCCACATAGTGTTAGGCTTGGCTTAGCTAACGATGGGTTCAATCCATTTCATACAATGAGTTCCACTTATAGCACTTGGCTAGTCTTTTTGATTATATATAAATTGTCTCCATGGTTATGCATGAAACAATCATCTCTCATTTTATCAATGGTTATTACCTATGAAAAATTCTAGGTAATGACATTGATGTCTTGTTGCAACATCTAATTAAGGAGTAGACAAAATATGTGATGATGTTGATACTTTTGATGTTGTTAGTAAGTAGAACTTCAAAATATGGGATATTTGATGATGTTGATAATTTCATTGGCATACATAATGCTTCAATAGATGGTAGGGTAAAGAATATACGGAAAAAAAAAAAAAAGAAGTATCTTTTTTTGACCTTCTTTATTGCAATATAACCTCCTTCGCCATAACCTAGATGTGATGCACATCAAACAAAATGTGCATAATAATTTGATTAGGATATTTTTGAACTTAGATAGGAACACTAAAGAAAATGAGAAAGCAAGTCATGATTTGAAAGACATGGGAATTAGGCATGAGTTTCATCCAAAAGTTAATGATAATGGTAGAACCTATTTGCCAAAAGCTTGTTACTCAATGACCTTACATGAGAAATGTCTTTTCCTAAATGTTTTGAAAGATCATAAAGTTCTGAATAGGTATATCTCAAATATCTTAAGGTGTAGCATTGTTTAGTACTATTGTGATATGTGTACTAGTAGGTTTGACCATTGTTAGATGGTGAAATATAAATCATTCATCAATTAAAGATTATGGACAATAGGGGGAAACTCTCTCAACAGTTAAATAGATATGGAAATTTTGTGACTGTGATTGCAATTGTCTGCCATACTTGATTGAAATTTTAAATTTTGAATAATATGAAAAACAGAGATAATTTGGTTAGGGCACTTATAATCAAAAGAATGAGCTTTCTATGCTACTTGCATCCTTGTAGCTAATTGTTTAAAAACATTGTGGTACTGTACTAGTAGGTTTAACCTCTATTATATAACTTGTAGTGAAATATGAACCATTCATCAATTGAAGATTAGGGACAATAAGGCAAGCTTTCTTAACTACTAAGTAGATTTGGGAATTTTGCAATAGTAATTGCAATTGCCAGCCATGAATGATTAAAATTTTAAATTTTGAATAATTTGAAAAACCCTAGATAATGTGGTTGGGGCACTTGAAACCAAAAAAAAAAAAAAAAAAAAAAAAAAAGGAAATTGCTATGCATATCGGATCCTTATAGCTAGTAGTTATTTAGTATCAGTATGGTACGTGTACTAGTAAGTTTAACCTTCATTAGATAATTTGTGGTGAAATCTAATCCATTCTTCAATTGATGATCTTGGACAATGGGTGCAAGCTCCCTCAATAGTTAAGTAGATCATGAAATTTTACAACTGTGATTGTGCTTGCCTATCATTATTGATTGAAATTTTAAATTTTGAATAATTTGAAAGACTCTAGATAATTTAGTTAGGGTACTTGAAATGAAAAGAAGGAACTTGTTATGCCACTCAAATCCTTGTAGCTAGTTGTTTGGTACCATTAGTGGGTTTAACCACCATTAGACAAATTGTAGTGAAATATGAACCATTCATCAATTGAAGATCATAGACAATAAGGGCAAGCTTTCTCAAAAGTTGAGCAGATCTGAAAATTTTGTGACTGCCATTGCAATTGCTAGCCATGATTGATTGAAATTTTAAAATTTCAAAATATATGAAAAACCTAGATAATTTAGTTAGGGCACTTGAAACAAAAAGAAGGAACTTTTGATGCCATTCGGTTTCTTATAGCTAGTTGTTTGGTGCTATTATGGTATTGTATCAGTGGGTTTAACCACCATTAGATATATTTGTAGTGAAATCTAAACTACCAATTGAAGATCATCAACAATAGGGACAAACTCTATCAAAAGTTGAGTAGATTTGGGAATTTTACAGCTACGATTGCCTGCCTTGATGATTGAAATTTTAAATTTTGAATAATCTAAAAAACCTAGATAATTTGGTTAGGGCACTTGAAATGAAAAGGAAGGAACTTGCTATGCTTCTCAAATCCTTGTGGCTAGTTATTTGGTACCATTGTAGTGGGTGAACTAGTGGCTTAGACAAACTATAATGAAATCTAAACCATTCATCAATTGAACATCATAAAGAATAAGGGCAAGCTCTCTTAACAGTTGAGTAGATATGGAAATTTTGTGATTATGATTACGATTGCCTGCCATGATTGATTGAAAATTTGAAATTTAAATAATCTAAATATATAGATAATTTGGTTGGGACACTTGAAATGAAAATGAGGAACTTTCTATGTCACTCGAATCATTGTAGCTAGTAATTTGCTACCATTGTGGTATGAGTACCTGTAGCTTTAACCACCTATAGTTAATTTGAAGTGAAATTTAAATCATTCATCAATTTAAGATCACGGATAATAGGGACAAGCTCTCTCTACAATTGAGTAGATCCTTGAATTTTGCAATTGCAATTGTGATTGCAAGCCATAATTGATTGAAATTTTAAATTTTGAATAGTCTGAAAAACCCTAGAAAAATTGGTTAGCAGTTTGAAATGAAAGGAAGGAACTTTTTATGCCACTCGAATTTTTGTTACTAGTTGTTTGGTACCATTGTGGTACGTGTACCAGTGGGTTTAATCAATGTTAGATAATTTATATTGAAATCTGAACCAAAATTAATTGAGAACATGGACAATAAGGGCAAGCTCTCTCAATAGTTAAGTAGATCCAAGAATTTTGTGACTGCAAATGTGATTGCCTGCTATGACTGTTTGAAATTTTAAAGTCTGAATAATTTGAAAAACCCTTGATAATTTGGTTGGAGCACTTAAAGCGAAAAGAATGAACTTTGTATGCCACTCAGATCCTTGGAGCCAATTGTTTACTACCATTGTGTTACTATACTAGTGGATTAACCTCTGTTATATAAGTTGTTATGAAATCTAAACCATTGATCAATTGAAAATTAGAGATAATGGAGGCAAGCTCTCGCAAAGGTTAAGTAGATATAGAAATTCTACTACTATAATTCCAATTGCTAGTGATGATTGATTGAATTAAAAACCTTAGATAATTTGGTTGGGGCATTTGAAAAGAAAAGAAGAAACTTGTTATGCCACTCGAATCCTTAAAGTTAGGGTTTTGGTACTATTATTGTACGTGTACCAATGAGTTTAACCACTGTTAGATAACTTGTAGTGAAATCTGAATCAATCATCAATTAAAGATCACAAACGATGAGGGCATGCTCTTTGAATAGTTGAGTAGATCTGATAATTTTACAACTACGATTATGATTGTCTGCTTGAAATTTTAAATTTTGAATAATCTAAAAACCCATAGATAATTTCGTTGGGCACTTGAAACAAAAAGAATGAACTTTTTATGAAACTTAGATCCTTATTGCTTTTTGTTTGGTAACATTATGCTACATGTACTAGTGGTTTTAACCACCATTAGATAATTTGTAGTGAAATTTGAACCATTTATTAATTGAAGATCACGAATAATGGGCGCTAGCTCTCTCAACAATTGAGTAGATGTGAGAATTTTGTGACTATGATTGTTACCTATGATTGATTGAAATTTTAAATTTTGAATAATTTGAAAAACCCTAGATAATTTTATTGGGGCACTTGAAATGAAACGAAAACCATCTCTCTGAGTTTTTTTTTTTGTATTTTGACATTTGTGGAAGCTTGGAATCTGTATAAGAAATCCAAATTTTACAAGAGTAAGAGAATGTATAGGTGGGGATATTTCTATAAGATTCTATGGTCTTCAGAAGAAGAAAAATTATCCTATTCTCAATAAAGTCCAAGCCGAAATAGATGAGAGATGATCTCCATTAATCATCAATCCATGTAGTAGATAAAATTGTGAAGGGAAAAAAATAAAGTGTAGCAAAGGAAGGAAATTCTCCAACCCTATGTTTAAAAAATATGATGTCTTATGCTCAAGATATAAGTAAATTTAAATAAGTAAGATTTAAGCAAAAAAAATTATAAAATAAGTAGTTATAATCCATGAGGTACTTCTATTTTCAACTTTTCAATGTGTTTTCTTGCTTCTAGCAACCTTTCGCTTCTATGAAACTCATTTGGATGTTTTAGAGTCATTGATCACGGGGATCTATAATAATGGGCTTTTGACATTGGTATGTTGTTTTTGAAAACATATACTAATATATGTCACTTTTAAAAATATATACTAATATATATCATTTTTTTTTGGTTGAATAATTTGTTGACCCAAAATACCAATTTTTTTATTTAAATGAAACCTTTAAATACCGGATTTATCTACCTCATAGACAAAAAAAATGAGAAAATAGTATTCATAATGTTGATTTCCCATTTAGCTTCATATCCCATCGTTGCTTTTATGCAATGATGGGACATGACTTGATTTTTTTAAAATTTTTTATTTAATTTTTATTTAAAAGCCAAGTTTATGTATTAGCATTTTTTTTTCCAAGTTTATAAATGTTGGTTTCTCATCTTTCTGCCCATGTGTCAAATTAATTCGGTATTTAAAATACCAGTTTTCTCTAAATAAAAAAAATCAATATTTTAAATACTAACTTTTAGGTCAATAGATTATTTGATAAAAAAAAAGGCACATATTAGTATATATTTTAAAAAGTGGCATATAATATATATTTTTCAAAAACAGCATAACGATATCAAATCCCTATAATGATCTTCTCCAAATTAATAACATTTTCAAGAAAAAAGAATAGTAAGATCAACGTCAACACTTTGACCAACAAACCCAATCATTTCAACCACCTTAAGACACTAGTGAGGACATTTGATACCCTTCTTTATTACTCTTTGTTCCACGGGTCTTATACATGATAACTAGAAACATGTCAAAAAATACAATCAATTGCCACATATATAAAGCTTATCAAAAAATATATATATATACTTAAAGTCAATCTAACACTATAATTGAAATTAACTTCAATACAACTACTCTATTGACACTATACATAAAGTTTCTCTTACTTAGCAAAATGGAATAGTTAACATCAAAAAAATCTCAACGAAAAGAAAGATGAAATATCTGAGATATTTAGAAATGCAACTAAGATTTCAAATAAGCTTGTTTGTGAATGTAATTCAACTCCAACCCTAAATATAATGCAAACAAGAACCTCGAGTGTCATACTAGATGATTCATACATTTGAAACCAAGTCCTTTGAATTTTCTTCAAATTTGTAGTCAAACTTCTTCAATTGATTGCATATTCAACCAATTAACTTCATCTTTCCCCACTAAAAATTTAGCTATGAACTTATAGTACAATTTTATGACATATAAAACTAATTTCATACACAAATTCCCTAGAATTCTAACCTATCAAAGCTATCCCACATCCATTTGTATTAGGGCTTGAAATTATGCAAGCTTCTTACTATTATTCTCCAAGTAAAGACTACTTACTCCTTGATACATCCTACCAGAACTAGTGATCTATGGCGAGCATAAGGCTTGCCCCAAATCCGCACCGAATGTCCCTGGTTCATTCACTCGCGATCCACCTCCTAATTTAGTCGTGGCCTCACGATCTCCACTTTTGCAATTCTAGGGACCACTTACCCTATTATGTGGCAACATTGTGTGCTTGCTCTATTGAAGCTTGCTCTTCAAGACAACTTCCTACAAATACCTCCAAATACTCTATAAGATGGTATACATATTCTACACACTCTTAGCTCTAAAATTTCCTTAGCAAACTACACACTCTAACTTAAGCATCTGAAAGTTCACCTAGGTAGGTCACCCGGTCACCTCTTTTTTTATTTTGCAGATCTTTATAGATCAACACCTACTCTGATAGGACAATTTAGCTTACCATACATAGTTCAGTTCATAATATTTGGTGCAATAAGCGTGGAATACCTCCTTTGGATTGTTAGTTGAAACTCTTGAACATCCCAATGGATCTAAGCTCCAACATTTTAGGGTTGAGCATAAACCTATTTCCCATGCATCTTGAAGTTGAGGAATCTCAACACCATCACCAAAATCCATTATCGATTTCCAAACTCAATGCTTCACCCCCAGACACAAATAATGTAGCTCTAACCCAAACTCTCCTTACTACATTCATAAAATTCACCTCCTAGCTTAAAGAACTCAAACAGTTAGTTTCCCACCAAGCCTAAATACATAAGCCACCAATCCATCCTCCTAGTCTTATTATCACAGACAAAGGAAAACAAATTATAACCCTTGAAGACCCTATAAACTTAACTACCAAAAGAACCTCTTTTGATCAGGGAAGAGTTCCCCAGGAGGATGCTATCGAATATTGGTAAGATGAAGAACCTGATGATAATGATCCAGCCTAATTAAAGAAAAAGGTTAAGGATGTTATGACAAAGATAAGAATTAAAGTGAATGAGATGGACTTTGCATTACGAACAGATTCTCCCTATGTGATAGTATAGCTGTGGCAAGCTATCCTCTGAAATTCTGAATTCCTTCTTATATGGAGTTTTATAAGGGCTCCATATGCCCTAAAAGCCACATACACAAATATTGATGTAACAACCCACACCCACCCTAGGAATTTTCGTGATAAATTGCTTGAATTAGAATCTATAAGGTTAAGTGTGTGCTTGTGTGAAAATTTGTGATCTAAGTGATTGATGAGTATGTGGCATATGAAATTTATTTTAATATGCATAATATGTGTTGCCAATGTGAAATAAATGATTTACATGAAGTGCATTTGCATAAAATAATTTATTTTAAATAAAATGAACTTTCATGCATAAAATAATTTTTAAGCATAAAATAATTTTATGGGTATTTTTAAAATATTTTTAAATAAATATTTTTGAGGGAAATATTCCAGAATTAAAAAGAAAAATATTATTTTTATTTTAAATCCTTTCAGCCAAAATTTTTAAAGAAAAAGCCCAAATACTCAAAATCCCACTACACAAAAATGCTCCTAACCTATTTCATTAAGGGTAATAGTGGAAATTCTATTCCAACCCTAATATATATTCTAATTTTTGGCCAAACAAGGGTTTCCAGTAGCCATTCCCTTATTCTTTCTGTATTCTAGCAGAAAAACCTCTCAAAATAATTTTCTCTACCGAAATATCGAAAACAATTTACTGTTTTGCGATTTCGTGACTGTAATCGTAAGTTTTTATTCTCTTTCGATTTCTAAACTATTTTCTATGAAATAAATTATGGAAAAATTATTTTGAATTGTTTGATTACTGATTTCTACAGATTCAATTCTGTTTGAGTGAATTTTTGGGAGAGAAAATTTATTTTCTACCAAAAATACAATTCTTTCCACAAGATTTCTCCAAAGGTGAATTCTATAACTTAAAATCACAATTTTATTGCATAAACATCATAAGGGGGGGATAATTTGTACTTGTTTGTATTCTAAACTGATTTTTGATTTTTTTTGATGAAAAATATTGCATGAAATAATATTTCTACATATTTCTGTGATGACCGAAAAGTTTTGAAAAACAAAAGAATTCAAGGTTTTCATGTTAGGATTTAGAAATTAGAAAATTTTATTCTTTCATGAATACATGGCTGCTGATTTGTGTGAATTGATGTTCTAACATGATATTTGTTTTGTTTAGATGAAAAATAATGACTTGAATCATGTGTCTGTTTATCGCGGAAATAAACGAAATGCGCGAAAAGCGGGGAAACTCATGATTTTTCACCTAAGCCTTTGAACTTGGAATTTTTTTGTATAACCTATCTATGGCTGCCGATTTGTGAAAGAATGTGTTCTAAACTGATATTTTCAATGATTGAATGAAAAATAATGGTTTAAACAACCTGTTTGCATATTTTTGAAATGACCGAAAAATACCGAAAACAAGAAAACTCATGCTTTGTGCACTATAATGCAAAAGATTGAATTTTTGTATATTAATGGCACCAATAGTGGCCGATTTTTATGGATTTAAGTTCTAAAATGATTTTTGTCATGTTTACATGAAAAATCTTGGTTCAAACCATGTTTTTACATATTTCTGAAATAGACGGAAAGCACGAAAAGAAGAAGAATTTGGTTTTTACCTTAATGATGCATTCGGCCTACATGAACAATTGTGTCCAAATGTTTATAAATTTTATGTGATGTGTCTTGGTGAATGTTGACATATATGTATGTATAATAGATGATGAAATTGCATGTTAGTTGAAGGTATGATCCTAGATAAGCTTAAATGCATTATGGTATACTTAAGGTATACTTAAGGTATCTTAACCTTGTATTGTGGTTAGAATGCAAATGTGATTGAGGAATTTGGAACTAGATGTCATGATGACTTGATGATGAATATATGATTATGAGTTAATGAAGTAAAAGGGATCATAAAAGTTAAGCACGATGTTTGAAGGATTAATTGTTAAGTTGACATGTATGGAAGTGTAAAGTGAACTAAGATAATTGACAAGTGAATTAATATTAGGGTAATGATAAGGTGATGACCTTAAAAAGGTATTGATATGATTGCAATATGTTTTCATGTGAGCCTATAAGGCCTAAGTATGCAAGACTTATAAGTCAACGTGATATGTGCAAGTGATGAGTACACCTATGAGTGAACTCTAATGTGTATGCTATATGTGTATGGATAGTTATGGGATAGGAACATCATGAGTAAATAAAATACTAAGTATTAAATCAAATATTATGTTAGAGTTTGAGGAGTCTTAGAAGTGCAAAGGGGACTACGAGTACTAGGAGCAAAGGAACCCCAAGGTAAGTAAACACTATGTTCATGCTATAAGCGTGAGTAAACATCATATTCATGTTATAAGTGTAAACAACATTTTGTTGTGTTACAAGAATGTGATATTGATATGTGAACCTTTGTGATCTTTGAAACCCAAGTTCTTTCTATTTTAAATTTTATGATTTCTTATTAAGCTTGGGTTGCCAAAGGACATTTGGTCCAAAACTAATTTGTTTATCCAATGAGAACTTCTTGTGAATGACACCTTAACTTGTATTCTTTCTGGAACTACACTTTCATTGTATTATTGTTGAAAGCGAAACAACTATTGTTATTGAAATACATGTTATTATTGCCTTATGTGATATTGTTAATTGTGTTTATTGTGTTTACCAATAGCTCTAGCTATGGTACCTTTACCCTTTATGCAGAATCCTCGTGCTGATGCGGGTAATCATCGGAACCTGTGCATATGGTCTTAACCCGATGGATAGGGGTAGTGTATCCACCTCAGTTAGAAAGGGCGGTTCTAGCCGTGGAGCCTAATCAGCTTCACGCTTTCTAAGTGATGGGAGTTGGAATTTGGCAAAGGCCACCTCTCCTCAATGTGTTTGAAGTGAATTGAGTATAGTCTTCACTCTATAAGTGTTATAAGTGTGATTTCTGCAAACTTGTTAAATTGAACCCTTGCTAAATTGCAACTTGATTCATGAGTTATAAATCATGAACTATGTGTATAAGCTATGTGTTTCCTTTCAAAGGAATATGTGATAATGTATGTGCCTTTTCGTTTACTCATTGAGATCATCTATCTCACCCCTTTTCCTTGTGTGGTTCCAGGTGAGCAAATGTGATGAGGCAAAGTGATGGCTCAAGCATTCTACTTCGCTTGGGGAATTCCTTGTCCAAGTTATCAATAATACTATGTTTATGAAGTCTTGTCTTTAGATGCTCTGGGAATGTTAATTGATAATATAGAGATTTATATTATTTTCCCTATAGATTTTATATGTAACGGTTTACTTTAAGTCTTCCGCAAATTATGGTATTTATCTAAATGTTTTAAATGAGTTAATGAAGAAGGTTCGGTAAAATCCTAGGCATGATTGTTATATGTTAATGGGTTCTATGGGCATAGGTGACCTTATGTCTCCCCATGTTCTAGGACCGTCGTATCTCATAAGGTTGGGATGTGACAATTGAACATTTATCAATGCCTAGATACACCAAGCCTCTGTCCTATGCAAGCTCTTCCCTGCCATCTTAAAAGGCCTAGCCCAAGATTGGTACCAGACCTTACCTCCAAAATCTGTCACCTCCTTTTCCCAATTCTACAACCTCTTTCAAGCTAGATTCATCACCTCTATCACAAGAAAGAAAATCTTTAATGATCTACTCACCAAAATACAGAGAGAAAGGGAGAGCCTTAGAAAATATATCGAACGTTTCAACAGGGAAACAATTCAAATCAAAAACTTGAATAGGGAGATAGTTTACACAGCCATGTTGAATGGAATGGCGAACCTAGATATGAGGAAAGAACTGCTTTTTAATGCTACACAATAAATATCAGTGCTAATGGTTATGGCCCAAATACATATCTGTATTGATGATGGAATAAGGGACTTCACATAAAGATAGAAGAGTAAAGAGGGGAGTTCTTCGAGGGGTCATGGGGATTAGTAAAATCAATCTAGGAATCATTATAATAGCAATAACATAAGGGGATACAGATCAGATAGAAAAGATCGACAATTCACCCCTTTGTCTGCTGCTAGGAGCCATATGTGGATGTGGATTAAGGAGTCAGGGGACAGAGTCCAATGGCTAAGAAAGATGAGCAGCTCTTCCATTGGGCAAAGGGACAACAATAGATATTGCCAATTCCATAGAGACAAAGGCATCACATAAATAAGTGCTGGCACTTAAAGGAGAAGACAGAAAAGCTGATCCAAAAAAAGAGTGCCAAGGATCAGATGATTTGTTTGTCGAGATACTGCTAGAGGCATAAAAGAACAATATTTTGACATAGTCAAATCTCAAGAGTCCAAGCAGAAAAGGCAGAAGAAAGATAGGCAGGAAAAATCCATATTATATTTAATGGGAGATTGGGAGGAAATAGCTCTATGAGAAGAAAACGGTAATAAATGACGTATACTTAGCCAACACTACAAGCCTAATGGAAAGGATATTTGGTTCAATCACTTTATCTAAGGAAGATAGAAGATCGATCACTTTGTCTCATAATGATGCATTAGTCATTTGGGGCACTTGAACAATTATATGGTCAAGAGAATGTTGGTATAGGAAGGTAGTGCAGTTAACTTGATCACATTAACTATATTCAAGATGATACGGTTGACTTAAAAGAATCTCAAGCCAGTGTCAATACCTTTAGTGGGTTTAGGTGGCAAAGCAGTACCAGTAGAGAGATTGATCATGCTAAAGGTCGAATTAGGTCATGGGGACATAGCCAAAGAATTCTCAATAGAGTTTATAGTTGTAGATATATTCTTCACTTATAATGCCATCATTGGACAACTAATCTTATATGCGATATGTGTGGCCACTAGTATCAATTATCTTACCATGAAGATACTAGCCTCTAAAGGAGTAGTGGTAGTAAAGGGATGCCAAAAGACAGCAAGAAAGGCTTTTTACTTCTTTGAAGGGGGTTTTTCCTACCTTGCAAGTAAATGCTACAAATAGTTTAGTAAGGAAAGAAAAAGTCAAACCTTAGGGAAAGTAATGAATGTATAGTTAAGGAAGGGGAAGATGGTTTAGATAAGGACCTTCTTAACAAAAGAGATCGAGATAGAGGTAACGGAGGTGTTGAAGAACAACTATAACTCTTTTGCTTGAGACACCAAAGATCTGGTGCCAGTAAGCAATGATGTAATTACCCATTGCCTCAAGGTAGATCCATCAGTTAAGCTAGCTACCCAGAAAAAGAGAAAGCACTCACCTAAAAAGCAAATTGCTATAATTGAAGAGGTCTAGAAGTTGTTAGACATAGGGGTCATTAGGGAAGTGTTCTATCTTGAGTGGTTGGTGAATGTGGTACTGGTGAAGAAGCCGAATGGTTCATTTAGGATATGTGTAGATTTTACTAATCTGAATCGAGCCTACCCAAAAGATAATAATCCCCTGCCAAGAATCAACCAGCTAGTAGATTTCATGGCAGAGCATGAAATCCACTCTTTCCTTGATGCCAAAGCTGGATATCATCATATTCAAATGTATAAATTCGATGAGGAGAAGACAACTTTTATAACTGATTAGGAAACATTTTGTTATAAGTTGATGCCCTTTGGACTAAAGAATGCTGGGGTAACATATCAAAGACTAGTAAACTACATGTTTAAGAACCAGATCAAAAAAATATAAAGACGTACATGGATGATATGATTATTAAGAGCCAAAAGGATAAGGATCATATAAGAGATGTAGAGATGATTTTAAGGATCATGTAGTCTTTCAACTTGAGGCTAAACCCAAAAAACAAAAAAAATGTGTGTTTGGTATCCCTACAAGGAAGTTTTTAAGATACATGGTGTCCCAGTGAGGCATTGAAGCAAACCTTAATAAGATTGAGGCGATCTTAAACATGAGTCCTCTTTCCAATATTAGAGAAGTGTAGAAGTTGACTAAGTGGCTTACTGCTTTAGGGCGATTCATCTCTTGTTAGGCCAAAAAATATCAGCCATTCTTCAGAGCCTTGAAAGATCTAAAGAACTTTGAGTGAATAGATGAATGCTTACAGTCTTTTAAGGAATTGATGAAATTCCTAGCATCTCTACCTTTGCTAAGTCACCTAGTCCAGGGGAAGATTTGTATCTTTATTTGTCCATAACAACTGAGATGATGGCAACTATATTAATAAGGGATAAAAATGGAGAGTAGCAGCTGATCTATTATGTCAGCAGAGTCCTCTAATATGCTAAGCTCCGATACCTAAACTTGGAGAAGCATGCTTTAGCCTTATTCATGGCTACTCAAAAACTGAGATGTTATTATAAGGCTTATCAAGTGATCATCCAAATTGATTTACAATTAATGAAGATCATATAAAAATAGGAGACATCAGGAAAGGTATTCAAATGAAAAATTTAAATTGGAAGCTTTAGTATTAAATATGAATGAAGATAAGCCATGAAGGAGAACCTTGGGAGGAAAAATAGATGTGGGAAATATACATTAATAAAGTTGTGAGTTCAAAAGTTTCAAGTGTCAAAATGATTTTAAAAGGTCCTCATAAAGTTGTTATTAAATATGCTGTTAAGCCCATTTTTCCAATATCCAATAATCCAATAGAATATGAGGTGTTGTTGATAGGCCTCTCTTTGGAATGAGAGGTAAAGATGAACCTAGTGATATATAGTAACTCTCAGTTGGTTTTCAACCAGATAAATGGCAACTATGTGATTAAGGAAATGGCATTAAAAAAGTATACAGAGCAATATCAGAAGGCTCACTAAGAGGGAGGACAGTTGGGAGGCAACTAGGAGTTAAAATAGATCTCAATGATAGAGAGTGAAAGGGCGAATAAGATCGCTAAATCAAGAGCCATTAAAAAATTGACTGTCATTAAGAATGTTTCTCTGTCAGTTCAGGGATCACTTACCACTGAGGTGTTATCATTATTCTTGGTAGATTGGTAAGGCATTTGGATGGACCCAATTATAGGTACCTTTTTGAAGGTTCATTACTTAAGGATAAGGTACAGGCTCAGTGAATAATAAAAAGGGCAAAGAGGTACAGTTGGTATAAGGAGGGTTTATTCAAGCGATCCACAACTCACCCCTGGCTCAAATGCATCACAACTGAAGAAGAAAATTATGTTCTAAAAGAGATACATGAGGGTATTGTGGCACCAACGAGGCGAGCTCAAGCTTGGCATGGAAAGTTCCATTGTAAGAGTTTTGTGGCCTACTATCAAGGGAGATGCAAAAGAGATAGTTCACTAATATAAACAATGTTAAAAGCATTCATCGGTCCCCAGACAACCCTCCACCGTACTTTCTCCTATTAGTTGTGCTTGATTTTCTAGCAATAGGGCATAGACATTTTAGGGCCCCTCTCACTAGCAGTTTGCCAGCTAAAATTCCCTATTGTCACTATTGACCATTTTACAAAGTGGATCAAAGTAGAATCTTTGGCTAGGATCACCCAGCAAAATATTACTAACTTTTCTTTAAGTCTATGATTTGTAGGTTTAGTATCCCATAAATAATAATTTTAGATAATGGCAACTATTTTAACCCTACTCAATCAATTCATTCTGTAGAGATTTACACATTAACCTAAGGTTCATCAGTAGCTCACCCTAAGACTAATAGGCAACTGAAGTGGCGAATCACATCATTTTGCAAGGACTCAATAAAAGGTTGGAAGACAATAAAATGAAATGGGCAAATGAACTATATAATGTATTATGGAGCTATCGGACTATACTAAGGGAACTAATAGGAGAAACGCCTTTTTCCCTCACTTATGGTTCAGAAGTAATTGTCCCAGTAGAGATAGGTCTGCAAAGTTACCCAACTAAACATTCCAAATAGATCAACCAAAAAGAAGAACTCATAATTAACCTAAACTTGCTAGAAGAAAAAAAGAGAAATGGTATATGAAAGAACAGCAGTGTACAAGCAACAAGTGGCTAGGTATCATAATCGCCAAGTCAAAAGAAGGATCTTTCAAGGAAGGCGATCTAGTACTTTGAAAGACAGAAATAATTAAGGGTAATGCAACTATAAGCAAGTTGTAGCCTAATTGGAATTGGGAAGGACCTATAGGATAGCAAAAGTTATTAGTCTAAGTGCATACAAACTCGAAGATCACCTAGGCAAGGTCCTCCCCCGATATTAGAACTTAGACAACCGAAAGGCTTTTTATCAATAACATCTATCTTTTTTTCATGTATACAGTTCATTTTCAATTATATTTATTGAAGATATAGTTTCCTAGTATCTGTTATATTAATTCTAAGCATGAGATGCAATTTGTCTCTCTTCATATAAACAGCTCATCTAATGAATGAACACATAGTTTGAGCAATCTTTAACCCTAATTATTAATATATGTTGTTCTCTAAGCATCATACCTCTATTAAAAAGGTTGAAAAAAGAGATAGGGGAACCTGAGGTTCGCCAAAGACCTTTTAGATTTTAAAGGTGCAAAAGGATATACAAACGTCTACTCAATAAACTTGAGATCAAAGTTTCTCCTAAAGGAAGGGATAGGCAACCATCAGCCAAAAGCCCCTTAAAAGTATAAAAGGTAGGCAAACATTTTGTTAATAATCCTTAATAATATAAAGGGTTAGGTGAGTTACCGCCAAACACCTCTCAAAATACAAACATCTTGACAAGGAGGGAATGAAATAATATCTAGGTGAACTATACGTCACCATAATAGAACAAAAAGAAATCATGCAAGCAAACAAGTATAACAACATTTGGCATAAAAATATATTTTATCATTGAAAAGTTCTACAAAATTACAAAAAAGAAATCATTGTTGCAAATTCTCTCTACTTTTTTACGCCTATAATCAGCCATGGTTAAAAGAGGAATATTGTCCACACCATCACCATGAATAAGGGCATTAACAAAAGTAGCAAGCAGAGTCTCATTGCCAATAAGAGGAGAAAAGGAGCTCTTTCCATAGTCTCTAAAGGAAGCTCATCTATTTCTTAAAGTTCTTCCTCTTCCTTAGGGTAAATCTCCCCCATAAAGTTGAAGTTCAGATCTGGATATTTATTTTGAACCTTTGCCAGTACCTTCCCTTAGTAAGAGAGAAATTTGGTGGTTGTTCGCTCTTCAAATTTTTGCAATGTTCTCTTTTTTTCTTTGACTTTGCCCCTCAAGCGATAAATCTCTTGCTCCTTCACATCAACCTCTACTAGGATGATAGAAATTTGATCTAGCAGCTAGCCTCCAGCTCTGTATTCTTTGCCTTCTTTGCCTCCAAAGCTGCCTTATGCTTCTTTTAAGCTTCAAAAGCTCAACAGCAAGTCACTCTACATCTTCTCCTTAATTTAAGCTTAGCTCACCCTCAACTCACTCTTCTGAGACATTATGCATTGGCAGAGCTTGAAGATGATATTAATAGTCTGCAATAGTATGAACCAGTCAATAATCAAATAAAAATAGACTAAGGGAATAAAAAATAGCTATGTACTCGGAGAAGGTACCCATAGGTAGAGTATGCTAAGGCACCATTAGAGAACTAGCAAAAATCTTCCTATTTGAAGGAAGCTGGATAAACTAAGCCATATCAATGGCTACGATGGGATTACATATCAATGCACCTCTCCTATATTTTTCCTCTATAGCTTAGACAAATTAGGCCATCTCATCTTTAGTTTTTTCTTCTATAGAGGGACGTATCCTTTTAACTAGCCATCCTTCAAAAGAACCCTAAAAAATGACCCTCTTAGTAAGCTCTCCAACCTTACTAGCCATAGCATCAAGCAGTATGACCTCTTTGGAGGGTTACGAAGGTGGAGCCACCTTAGAATTCCCCTTTGAGGATGAACTCCCATCTATTTACTTTGCCTTTGCTTCCTTAAAGAGCTTCTCCTTCTTCTCTTTCATTATCTCCTTCAAAGACCTCATCTTTATTAAAAAAAGAAAAAAAAAGACAGTATTTAGCATACTAATCAATAACACAATCAACAAACTTCAACTATGGTTAGTACCAAAGGAGTCAACAGTTAGGATTTAAAGGGTTCTGGTCTTTTAGGAAGATCACTAAATAAGTAGTTATTCAAAAGCTCAGATCTCAAGATAAGGGTTAGACTTCTAAGGAGCTTCACCATCTTTTCTTCCTTAGGGTTAGACCAAGAAGGTTATGATAAGGAACTATGATATGGCTTGCTACCTAGAATTTTGGAAGATCACCCCATCCATTCCTAATTGAAATGATGAAGAAATTAGTTTTCTAGTTTTTAAGGGAAGAAGGTAGGTGAAAAATCTTCTTCTCACTTTAGAAGCTAAAATGTTCATACTTCCTTCTAGAGACTAAAGGATATAATTCCCTCACTACCCTACTAGTAACTGCAAACCCATGTAACTCCCTAGTATCCAAAGTCCAACCAATACCTTAAAAAAATTAGGATGAAGCTGGTAGATTGGTATTTGGTATTCCCTTAGGACAACCATATACAGTTTACTATTTGGAAACCTGAGACCAGACTCTCGGTCGTCCAGATAGGCCATCCTATCAAGGTCTCCAAGGGATTGGTTCACAAAGGTTCCTGAAGAAAAGGGTTTAAGCTCAAACTCTGCAGGAATTTTATACTTCTTCCTGATTAATGAAAGGTGTTCAGTAGTGATTTCATAAGGAACCCCTTGACCCCCTTCTTAAGTTTGAAAATTTTATGTTATTTTTAGGGCCTACCCGTCTAAAAGGTCGATTTTTTCAAGCTCTTACCAACCTTACCCCTAGGTTATGCTTTAGATTGGAAGGCACTATTGTGAACCCTCAAATTTGCATCCTTAGGATTTAACTGCAACTTGACACTTACTCAAATTAGTGTACTACGCAGAGCTAGTATGGCGGTCCCGCTAGTTGGTTAGCGGACAGAGGTTAAGGGGGTAGTGCCCCTTGCGAGGTGCGGGGTGGTGCCTCATTTAAAAAATAAATTTTCTTACACTTCAGACGACCAGTACTCAATCAAAAACCTATAAAATCAATCTGGGACCAAATCGAATAAAAAACATATGAGAATGGATCGAAAAACAAGCTGCGGCAGCCTGTGGGCTAGATATGGCATAATTATATACTTTTATACTCCCTTAAAGCTTTCTAAGCCTCTCAATCATCTTTCTAAGCCTCTCAATCATCAAAACTCTCTTTCTAAACCTGTTAATCTCTAAAACCCATCGCAAAAACTTTTCCATCACATAAATCATATTCATAAGCCTCTTAATCACCTTAAACCCTATCTCTAAGCCTCATAATCAAGAAAATATATGATTTAAGCTCTTTCTTTCAAAACAAATTTGTGGTATTCAAGCAAGGGTGATCCAAAGTTCTTCCTTCAAAAAGAGTTCACACTATTTAGGAATCTTTCTTTCAAAAGGAGTGCTCGTGTCATCCCTAAATCAAGGTGAAACTCATATCCAGTGCTAGGCTCGTGCCCTACGTTCCTCGCTGCTGAAAGCCTAAGGTAAAAGTTCTTTCCTTTTCCTTTTCAATTCCAATTTTAAGATCTAAATATGAAAAGATCTAATTTTTGCTAATTAAAGTATGATCTAATTAACAAATCCCTAAGCCCTTAAAATCAATCAAAACATGATAACAAAGGCAATAACTTAAAAACCCCTTCTTCACAACAAAGAAGAACTACATGGGATTTGATTCTCATTCAAAGGGATACGTGGGCATGCCATCTCTAAGGCATCAACTTTGCTAAAACTACCAACTTCTTCTCTCTATCACCTTCTTCATATAATTTAGGGTCGAAATTACTTTTCTTAAATGAAAGTCAAAACTTTAGTTCTCTTACAATCATTTTATTACTTTTTCTTACTTTAGTTGTTTAGATTATATTTGGGGAATGTGTACTTTTCTTAGAACTCATAAGGGCTAGAGGAAAGATCTCCTGATTTTGATATTTTGACTTGTAATAATTTTAAGTAGTGTTCCTTTATTTGTCACATTTTGTAATTGTCATTCTCTCATATTTGCCGTGCAATAATATTTGTGTCATGCATCATATTATATCTATTCATACATATATAAAATCTTCTTTTTTTACGAAAGCTATTTTGTATTTAAGCCAAATTGATTTCTCACATTGTTTTAACCAAAACCTAATCCCCAAACCCTCTTTGGTCATTTGAGGACTAGTGCTTTTCCTCGGGATAAATGGTATAATTTTGGAGTCAATCAAATTGGATTTTTTCTTTAATTTTTCTAACTAAAATAATAAAATAAATAAAATTAAAGTGGCGACTCATTTTGCAAATTAAAATTTACAAAATACAAATTTCTAAACTCATAGCAGGTTCGTGATGTTTTTTCCAAAGAGCATTTTTAATTCTCTTTAACAGATTGGGCCAATGCACAAGCAAGGCCTCACAACTACTAGGTTTGACTAAGGTTGAAAATTGGTCAGTAGTCTTGTGTATATAAATGGTCTCGAGGGAATGTGTTCGTGAAAGATCAATATCACTGGAAGCTAGATGATTTCCATTAGAGAGGCATTATGGAAATCTCCTAAGTCGCTCATCTTCCCTAAGCTAAGGAGTACAAAGGTCGATATGAATGAAAATTAGATGAAAGGAAAGAAAGAACATACTATGGTTTTAAATGTTTCAAGTGAACTCTTGGAAAATTGTAAAAAACATTAGACTACCAAAAAAAAAAAAAAGAACGAGGACTTGTGGATAAGATTTGCAGAAAAGTGGAAAAGAGTAGAACACGAGAAGAGCTGAAGAAAAAAAAAATGAGAGACTACTAGAAAAGAAGAGAAAAAGTAAGAATGGGTTAGGGAAAGCCCCATTTATAGAGAGCATAATGGTAATCAAATAAGTTCCAAAAACCTATCCTGGTGGACACGTGGTGAATGGAGACGAAAGGGCTCTGCAACCATCATTTTTCTTGGCCTTTTCAAAATCTGAGTGGTGGAAAACTAAAAGTTTACCCTCTATAGATCGCCTGGAATTTGAAGAACCTTACTAGCAAAAGCTCTCAAGGATAAAGCCTGTATCCAAGCCTTTAACTCTAAACTTGAGGGGTGGAGGGGGGAGGGGGAGAGGGAGGGAGGGGGACATGTGATACACTCTTGCAAAACCAATAACCTATGGTGAGCCTAAGGCTTACCCTAAATCTACATCGAATGTCACCTAGCTCATTCACTAGCAATTAACCTCCTAATTTAGTCATTCCCCTATGATCTTCGCCTTCATAATTCCAAGGACCACTCACTCTATTATATGGCAACACTGTGTGCCTACTCTATCAGAGGCTTGCTCCTGAAGACAACCTCCCATAAACACCTCCAGAACTTTATAAGATGGTACATGTATTTTAAACACTCTTAGCTTTAAAATTTCCTTAGCAAACTACACGCTCTAACTTAAGTATCAAAGAGTTTGCCTAGGCCTCACCTCTTTCTTTGTTTTATAGATCTTTATAGTTTAACATCTATTTTGACAGGACGGTTCGACTTACCATACATAGTTCAACTCTTAAGATTTCCAATGTAAACTTATATGAGGATAGAGATGACTTTATTAATTGAGAAAAATGAAGGAGGCTATCATTCTTATATAACAAAACTTTGAATACCAAGTGCTTGAGGTTAGTTAATTTAAGAAATCGGAGAAGTTCATATTTCTGTGCAAGA
Organism: Reutealis trisperma; assembly: GCA_947687605.1. Taxonomy (NCBI): domain Eukaryota; kingdom Viridiplantae; phylum Streptophyta; class Magnoliopsida; order Malpighiales; family Euphorbiaceae; genus Reutealis; species Reutealis trisperma. The sequence goes on along the minus strand of CANTUT010000184.1, from coordinate 54,649 downwards.
AACGGAAAATGAAAATAAGAAATTATATCTCAAGTGCATACTTAATGTAGGCATTATATGGTTTAAATATCCTAAGCTAGTGAGGATATATGTCCAAGTTAAGAGTCTTAAGGTGAGAAAAGTAGCTAGAAGACTGAATATAAGCGTAATCTATGCAATAAGCGAGTGAAGCACCAATAGTCAAATCAACCAGAGAATGGACATCCTAAACTTACAAGCTTATTTCTTGTCCACAGTAATAGAATGAGAAATCTCAATACTTTTTAAGAACAATGCGATACTTTAGAGTATTTCAATTTAAGTGATGGACCAGTAACTTCTAAATTTGATAGATGATTTGAACAATGAATGGACAGTTTTTTAAGTAATGGGTAAATTGACAAAGAGATGCTTGATTACTTTATCAGTTATAGTCACAAACTTCAGACAAAATGATCTTAGGAACTTAATTACTTGATAAACCAAGAGGACTTGTGATGAAATTATAACAATCAACTAGAAAAACATATCGATTGAGATGGGTTCTAACAAATCCAACCAAGTCAATCTAGAATATCTTTAACTCTCTTTCTCATTGCAAAGCTAACCCATTTATCAACATGGTGATCATAATTTCTATTCAAATAAAAAAAAAATTCTCAATTCATCTAAATTTTAAACTATAATGGTAATTCATCCATCTTGAAAACTTCTTTATTTGCCTTTTCAGTAATTTGTATTTTAATTTGATTTCCTGTTGTGTTTTTGAGGAATCAAAGTTTAAATGAGTGTTTAAAGTCCACAAAGTTTTCCATTTATAGTTGAGGACACTAGTACTCGCTGCTTCTCTTATTGTAAAGTGAGAGAGAATGTCTTCAGGGTAGTTGACTGATCCAATCCTCCATAGAAGTTTCAATCTTTATCCTAACAATCAGATCAAAACATAATAAAAATTGGCTAGAAAACAGATGACTAAATTCAATTGAGTATCATCTTTTTGGTCTTCAAGCATCGTTTGGAATAAATCATGGCAAATTCATGCAATGCCTTATTGGCTTCGTTGTTCGCCATCTCTTATTCCTCACTGTCAAGCTCTTCCTCAAAAAGTTGATTAAATTCAACTCCTTCTTCCAAAGTCTCTAGTTCATTGGCTTTATATTCTTCTCCTTTCTAATCTTCTTTTTCTTGGCTTTAGTCAAAACTTTGTACCTTTGCTCAATTTTAGAATTAAGTTCCTCTAATTTTGCATCGGGATCGCTTCTCATAACACCTAGAAATCTGACAAAAAAGAAACTAATAAAAAGAAGAATAAAATTGAAAATGAAAAGAAAAATATAAAGTGATAAAAAATCTAAAGTGATAAACTAACTCAATGGTATTGATACTAAAAATGTTGACTTCCCCAGTAATAGCACCAAAAACTTGCAGTTCGAAATATATAAATACACAGATCATGAAATAAGTAGTATAATAATAATGATTTGAGTAGAAGGTTGATATCACAGGGAAAGAGTTGACATCCTAAAAATCTAAATACAAAAGTACTCTTAACACTTTTTATAATTCCATAATAACAAAGGATGAATTATTATTTTGATTAATTAATTAATGTATTTCTTAAAAGTTCAAATCTTATTAATATTAAATCATTCTTTAATGCTAAAAAAAATAAAGTGAAAACTCTTTTTTCTATACATAACCATGGCATCCAAATAAGAAAAATTCAATTTATAAAACTTTTAACCCTCAAAAAGAAATTAAATTCTCAATTCATAGTATTTCAATTGAAATTGCATAATTAAACAAAAGAAAAATTATATATACAATTAAAGTAAGGATTATTTATTATTTATAATAAAAATGTCTATAGCGAGAGAGAGAGAGAGATAGAGAGAGAGAGATGTCATCAGATTAAAAAAATGTTACAGGGTAAAGTTGTAATTTTATTTTTATTTATAAAATTTTTAAGGAAAAAAATTTATAAGAAGTTACAATTTTTTTGTATTTGATCTCCCCGCTTGTTGTTGCGCCTGCTCTCCGTTCTCCGGCCACAGTTCCACTCCGATCGAGCAACCATCTGAGCAGAATTAACTAATGGAACAGAAATAGATATATGTAGATTTTTTTGTTTATTCTCTCTCGGCATTCGCCACTGTCATTGCTCTCCGATTACACTCTGACGGAGCAACAACCAGTGGCCAAGAAACGTAGCCACTACGCCTAAACTAATCCTCTAAAACCTTTCAAGGCTAGGTTAGATGGATAAAAGATTTCAGCTTTTGTCCGATGACCCAAATCAGAAGGTAAATTCATTTGTCTTCTATCTGATTGATCTTCGTATATTTTTTATTATTGCATTTTAAATTTTCTCGTAATAAAATTTTCCATTCTTAGCCTGGAAGATGGGATTAAATTGAATTTCTTTAGTTTTTTCTTTTTCCGAAACTTGTTAATTTTATGTTCTGATGTGATGATTTTGGTTTCCATTATTGGGATTTAGAGTGGAACTTATTTGAATGATCGAGTCAGTCAACTCCCAGAAGAGATTCTTAATTCAATTCTGTCTTTTTTGCCAATCAAAGAAGCAGCAAGAACTAGTGTTCTTTCTCATCGATGGAAAAATTTGTGGACATTAACCTCTCATTTAGACTTTGATGCTTCAAAAACAAAGTGGAAAACCAAATCTAGTTTGAAATTACTGAAAATGGAGAGGAATAAGTATTTAAGATTGGTGAACCGAGTAGTTGATTCCCATAAGGGTTCAAATTTAGATGAGTTTATAGTTTGTTTTGATTTGGGTAGATATGGCAGTCGTTGTCTTGACAAATGGATTCGCTTCGCAATGGTAAAGAGAGTGAAAAGGCTTAAGGTTGACTTGACCCCATTTGTTATCGTTTGAAGAAGTCTCAAACACTGCTTTTCAAGTCAATTGGTGTTAGCTTCAGCAGAAGCGCTCAGGATTTACCCAGCATTAAGTTCCTAATGTCACTTAGTTTGAAGTTTGTGAACATAACTAGGGAACTCATCGAGCACTTCTTGTCAAATTGCCCTTTACTGAAAGAATTGTCTGTGCACTCTTCTGATGATCTGTTAAATTTAAGAGTTGCCGGTTCATCAATTCCATTGCAATACTTGGAAGTAAATGCATGTTCTTCTTTGAAAAATATTGAGATTTGTGCCCCAAATCTTGTCTCATTCAGTTATGGTGGAGAAGAAATTCGCTTGCAAGTTCAGAATCTTCAATGCCTGGTTGATTTGTCTATTGGTGCTCCATATGGACATTACATAAGTTATGCTTTTGGCCCGTTTCTCAGCTTGAGACTCTTACATTGGACATATATTTGCACAAGGTTGGGATATAATTTATGCTCTATGACACCTTCTGCAAGCCTAAAAACTTAAGGTATAATTTCTTAGTTTTTCCATTTTGCAGAAAAATTTGAAGTTTGCAGAATTCTCTGAGTTAACTAATCTCAAGCACTTGACAGTCAAAGCTCCTTGGTTTGTCTGAGCTGATAAAGTTATCTCCTTCATTGCATAAATTTACCTTGGAAGTAATACTTTAGAATTCTCGAAATATAGTCCTTGTATCCATATGATTTGATGATTTAAGTTCCAATTCTTTAATGTTACAAGTGTTTCAGATTGTATTTCATCTTCTTTGCTTGTTTTTGTGCAATAAACTATTCTGGTTTATCAAACATGTTTTTTTTCATGGTGTTTTATCTATTTTTTTGTGCTTCTTTTTCAAATGATTCTTTTATACCATACCAATTCATAGTCATATAGGTTTTTGGTTTTTTGGCATTTGGCAAGGTGCTTTGTGGTGTTCTGTATCTCCTGTTTGGTGTTTTTACCTATTTTATGATATTGGAAACCCTAGATATTCAGAGTTTTTCGGTTTTTATTGGGAATTCGGATTGGATTTTAAGTTGCATGTAATTAAGGTGATTAAGGATTTCTCTTATCAGAAATCGGGGTTGAAAAAGTAGGTTAGATGATTGGGTGCTGAAAGGCTGAATTGACATCCAGTTAACATTTCTAATGATATGGGCATTTCATTAAAATAAATAAAAAAAAAAAAAAGGAGAATATGAATGAGGTTAAAGGAAATTGATAGGAAACCAGTAATGATGAACAAGAAAAAAGAAAAACCTAGATACCAAGCATAAACCATAGCTGCATATAACTAATAATATTATATTATAAACAAATGACGAACAATTAATGGACCCCAGAACCCTAAAAGATAAAAATCCTTACTTTGGAACCATGCATCACAATCGACTTCAAATGCTAATCAAAAGAAATAAAGCAGTGCAGACAATGCCCTAAAGTAAGTCGAATATATTTTGAGTTCAGACAGAAAGTCCAGATGAATAATAAATGGATGACTCAAGCATATTCAAACCAAAAAGTTATCTTAATTGGTGTAGATCCAATTAACTTTCATTAGTTTGGTAACACCAGAAATAAGATTAATAATCTGTGAGTTAAAAAATTTAAGTATTAAAAATTCAGGTGCTAACACAACTAAATTGTTAATACTTAAATTGCAGTTCGAAAAATGATGAAATAGTTTAAGCCGTATTATAGAAGTGTTGGTGGCAATGATGATGGCCTTGACAGTGGCAAACATGGTCATAAAGGTGGTGGTGATGATCACAGTGTTGATGCCTTGATGGCTATTTGTGATTGCAGCAATGGTGATGGTAACAGCGGTGGAGATGGCCAGGGCCATAGTGGGAATAAGCAAGAGCAATAGCTAGTTTAAAATCATAACTATGACTTTTATTACTTTGTGTTTTTTGAAAACAAGCAATACAATCTAAGAAATTAAGAATCTTTTTATTTAATTTAATTTTAAAAATTCATAATTTTCTTGGTATTACACCTAGGGTTAGTTTGTAGTACGAGATAAGCCTATCTGAAATCTGGACCATAACTACAAACTTCTTAAAAGGCTTTGAGCTTTCTTGTTCTTGAGTTTCATGCTATTCAACACATTGTACCATTTTGTTGGAAGAAACAATAGCTGAGAATTAAGCCTAATGTTAATAGAGTACCTGTATTCAATTTCAATTCTACGTCCAACTTCATTTGAGGCTTTAATTGCATCTAGGTCCATGAAGTTCACATTTATGACAATTGCTGTCTCTTTTTGCTTGATGCAGTTGTTGTGGCTTGGGCCCTTGACAAGAAGAAGAATAGAAGATGCCAAATGCCCTCATCAATGCCTTAGGGCGGTGGAAATTATTGGATTTATAGGTCAAAATGCGGATATTGAGCTTATCAAGTTTTTTCTTGAAAACGCCATTATGTTGGAGAAGATTATCATAAATCCTCGCAACCCAACTATTTTAAAACGTCCAAAGGAGTTACAAAAAGGGGGCAGATGCTAGGGGCAAGAAGGCGTGCTGAACAGCTAAGAGCTGAACTACCTCATGGAGTAGAACTAGTTGTTATATAATTCTTTTTCCCCTCCTTTTAGTATAATCACTGCTAATTCGCCTCTCAAGATGCCTCCAGTTAAATGGCTGTCAAATCCAAACATGTTGTAACTAATTTTGTGAAAATTCACTGATACTTCAATTCTCAACTGTAATTTATTAGAAATCTAATTTTTTTTTTTAATGTTTGGTTTATTGACGTATAACAACGGAATTTAGTTGGAATTGTGAGGCCTAGTTCAATTATTGGTTCTTTTCTCTGAGAGGGGATCGAAATTCTCATTCAATTTCGAAGCCCTCAAACTAGGATGAGTTGATTTTTGAAATTTTTTTTTGAATTGCCAATTTAATTTTATTTATTTGAAAAAATATGAAGGCAAAACCCAAGATTGACTTCAATTTATAAATCTTTAATTAATTTATCAAATGGTAATATCACTAATTTTCAAAACTAAAGAGAATTCGGAAAATAGGTTTTTAGTTTTAAATAATATAAATTTGACTTCTAAATTTAATTTGGTTTAAAAATTAATTTCATGAATGACAATTATAAAATAATAATTAAGATGTATGATTACGGCATAATTATGAATACATGAAAAAATTAAAAAAGCAAGTATAATAAAATATTCACAAGACTAGGAGAACCATATAATTGCTGCTTAATTTCAAAATAGTTAAGTTAACCGATTACATAAATTAAATAATGGCATGCTTTTTCTAACCCATATGGGTTATAGGAAGACAATAAATTCCCTTGCAAAAATATGAATATAAATAATTACATTGAAAGTGAAAGGGGAAAGGGATTAATTTGAATTTAGATTTGAGATTTGAATTTAGATTCCAAATATATATATGTATCCCATTGAATGGATTATCAAAACACATATAATTTATTCCACAATTAAATGGAGAGATTTAAGAGTGGATCAAATTGATTTGGTTTGATTTGAAAATTTGGATGGGTGAGATTAGATGTTATACTTTTGTGTGTGTCGGGCGGAGGTTTTTCTGGACCAAAACTCTATTTTATCAGTACCGGGAAGTAAAGACCCTACTCAAGAAGAATAAATGAGAACAAAAAATTAGATTGATTGGTGGATTAATTAATTAATTAAAAGAATTAATTAATTAATTGGATTGGGTGAATTGATTAAAAAATGATTAATTAATTAAAGTATAATTAATTAATTTGATTAGAATGTGGATTAATTAATTAATTAAAATGATTAATTAATTAATTAAGAATATGATTGATTGGAGAGAGAGAGAGAATAAGTGGATAGCCTATTAATACAAAGTCAAGGGGTAAAGAAAAATGAAGAAATGAAAAGGGGGGGAGGGGGGGCCGCGGCCAACGCAGGGAAGGGGTGTTATTTTGGAAATGTCAAAAGTGAAAAGACACCAAGGGTAAGCTAGAAAGGGATCATAAATTTGCTGACTATGTGGTAGAAAACAAAATTTTAGGGCATTAGAGGGGGATCAATTGCAAGAGGGGGTGCGACACCGCACAGCCCTTGTGCGGCGATACACGGCCATCCTGCGGCTTATTGTAGATGGCCCTTGTGGGGGAAACCTAGCAACTATCATTTTTCAATTTTTAAGCATTCTCAAATCAGTTTTTGGGGCTTTCAAGGTTTAGAAAGTTTACCAGTCAGTGTCGATATGCTCGAAATTAATTTTATAACAACTTAATAGTAAGTCTGAAAAGAAATCACGTCAAGGTCAAAGAAGTGTTAGTGCCCGAAAATTAAGTATGTTTATAGTATTATGTTTGAAAGTCCATTTTTGCTCTAAGGGTGTTACCCTCTTGACCTTTGCCAACTAACTGGCTAGTGGGATCGCCATATTAGCTCTGCATAGCATACTAAACTTAGTAGGTGTCCAACTGCAGCCAGATTATAAGAGTGTAAATTTGAGGGTTCACGGTTGCACCTTCATCAGAATTGTCTTCTTTGTAAGGTGATTATGATGATAGTGAACCATAGAAAAGGATAGTGAAATGAACCAAAGTGATGTCTTCGTTAGTGTTTGCATATATTTGGATGAGAGAAATGGTTGTTTTGGATATAAGAGTTAAAAAAAAAAATGAATCACAGAGATATCTAGGCGATCACTTTTAGGCATTTATAGGTGGAATTGATGGATTTAGGTAAAAGATGTGGAAAAAGAACCACAATGATGTCTAGGAGACTATATCTAGACATTTATAGGTGTGAACCCTCAAAATTGCACCTCCAGTCGACTGTCTTTCAGTTATGAACCCACAGAATCAAACCGAGTTTGAATCGGAACTGAAACGAACCAGAAACGGACGAAAAAGTAGGAAACAGGTTGAATTAGCTGGTCAGTGCGCAAGAGGCATGCCCGCCTCATAGGCGGCACAAAAAAGCATAAAACAGGTCGAACTAACCAGTGTCATCCATGCCGCCGGTGGCCTGCCAATGCTGCCATCCGTACCGCTGGCGCTCTCCTTAGCAGCTCTATAAATAGAGCCTCATTCAGGCTTATTTTACACAAATTCCAAGGCAAAAACTCTCTTATGCTGATATACTTGTTGCTTTTAAGTTCTATTTGAAATTTGATACAAAAGAGCTGTTGTTTCAATTTCAATTTTGATTTACATTTATTGCATTATTTCACTAATTTGATACAAAAGTATATTTTCTCAATTGTGTAATTACCAAAACCTGATTCCCCAGCCCTCTTTGGTCACTCGCAGATTAGTGCATTTTCCATTGGAATAAATAAAATATTTTGTAGAGTCAATCATATTGGATTTTCTTTAATTTTCCCAATTAAAACAAGTAAATTAAAGTGACGACTCACTTTCACAATTGCAAAATCACAAAAATCAATTTTCTAAACTCACAGCAAGTTTCAATCGTGGAGTTTCTCTCGAAAAGTATTTCGATTTCTCGGTGGATCGGACTGGTGCTCAGACGAGGCCTCACAGTTGACGACTCCACTGGGGAACTTAAAATCTTTTTCAAATAAAAGATAAAGTGGATTACTTTTGGTAAAATACCAAGTTTGGCATTAAATACAAAATAACTTTGTTATGCATCACTACATCGGACTCCTGGTCCATAAAAGCCTAGCTTCTAGGAAAACAAAGAATAGAAAGTAATATCGAGTGGGCAACCTTCCTTAGGACTGCTTGCCGATAATGAAATCATCCAACCCATAATGTATCCTCTAATCCTTTTAGAGGTGTAACGAGTATGCACGTATCATTTGACCCACGCGAGGCTCCTTATCTCATATATGGCTAGGTATATCGCATCTCTAGTGTGATGGGTTTCCTTCAAAACTACCTTAACCCTCTCATGTAATGACTTATAGAACCTTCCTTTAGGATTGTATGCACTATAATACTAGAACTTGGTATGTCATTATCATGAAACCTTTTTTATTTATGCATACATGCATGCATGCATAAACCTTACAAATTTGGAGAGTTTTAATCTCACTTAAACACTGCTAGTCCCAATCATAAACCCATGTCAACTTATGGTCCCAATCAAAAGCTGATATATTCCATGATTTTTGTTCCATACCTAAGCTAGAAACTGACCCAGCTTTATCTCTCTATGTAAAGGTTGACAAGATGTCTGTTGCCAGAGATGAGATCACTACCACCAGAGTTGATGAAATCTTTGACGAGCTTCTTGCTAAGCTTTCCAAACACTAAGAAACCATGATGAAAAGGCAAGAAGCCCTTTTCTAAGACATGCTCAAAGCCTAAAGGAGGGTTATCATGGAGGATGTCCATACCATGCTGGAACAAGCCTCCCTAGCTCAAAACCCAACTGACCCAAAACCATTCAAAGCTAACCCGAAACCCGCCTTTTATCCTGTCTATGGATCCACTTCTAGAGTTGAATCCAGAGACAAATAACTTGCAAACACTAACATCATTCCACCATTACCTATCCCTTCACCTAAGTTCCTCAAAAATAACTTGCCTTTTCAACTCGTGACTATACAAGACCCATCTCAAGGTATATGTGGGGGCCATGCATCCTTTGGGGGTGGATAACAAACTTCTGGCCTAATTATTTCAACAGTCACTGACTGGTACAGTTGTGAAATAGTTTGTAGATTTGGATGTCTCCAAAAAATGGACCTGGGATGACATCTGCAATATCTTTGTCCAACAGTATCACTACAACATCAAGGTCGATGTGACAATGAGAGACCTCGAGACCACCAAGCAGTATGCAAAGGAATCCTTCTCTTCGTTCCTTACGAGGTGGAGGAAAAAGGCTTCTTAGATGGTGAATCGGCCTCCTGAAAATGAACAAATTGACATAATTATCAAGAATCTTCTGCTAGTTTACCAAGAAAGGCTACAGACTCAATACTTGCCTTCCTTCAAAGCCCTTATTGCTACTGCTTCAAAAATTGAAGACCTGATTCAAAATGGTCATATTAAAGAAGAGTCTACATCAAGGTCAAGGTATAAAAAGCCAACTCATCAAGGTAATGTGACTTCCTCAACGAATCAGAAAGGAGGGGAGGGGGGGGGAAGTTAATGCTCTGACTATCAAGAAGCCTCTCAGGATTGAAAGAAAATAGTTTTTTGATCTAGAGGGTGTGCCTATGAGTGTTATCCTTAAAAAGCTGCTTGAGGGAAACATAGTGAAACCCCTTGAACCAAAACCACTCCCTAACCCACTGCCAAACAATCACAACCCAAATGAGAGGTGTGACTACTATCAAGGACCTGGGCACAAAACAAATGCGTGCAAGGCCCTCAGACACAGAATTCAGGACCTTATTGATTCTAATGACTTAATACCATTAAAAGTCTGACCCAATATCAACACCAACCCTTTACCCAACCACACAGTCAATACCATAAATAATCATGAGTGAGTTGACCATGTCTCCTTGATTGAGTCAAATCCTGATTATTGCTATGTCCTAGACCTCACCAACCTAGTCGAGGAAATTGATGCCATCACTAGAAGTGGCAGAATCATCTAAAGCCAAACAAGTCCAAACACTCAACCTATCCAACCTATTCCTACACTTGCCAACAAATTGAAAGGGATTCTTGAACCAAATGAAGATCTCATTCTCAAATAACTCAAGAAAACACAAGCCAATATATTAATTTGGAGTTTGATCCATCCTCATATCCTCACTACCAAGCTCTTTGCAAGGCGTTGAATTAGTGCCATGCTCCAATTGATATCACACTAGAAAGCCTTGTTGCTTCTATTACCTATACTGCTAAAGGGGTGTCCATCACTTTTGGAGAGACTGACATTCCAGAAGGAGACTCTAGCCACAATAATGCCTTTTACATTACAGTGGTGACTCAGGGAAAGACTGTGCCAATGGTTCAGCCTTAAATGTATGCCCTCTAAAGGTAGCAAGCTGCTTGGGACTGGAAGTTACTGATTTTATCCCTTCAGATCATATAGTAAGGGCATATGACAATACCAAGAGAGAAGTCCTTAGGGTGGCTATCATCGACGTGACCATCGGGCTGATATCTTTCACTATACCTTTTCAAGTGATTGATGTACCTTTATGTTTCAACCTATTACTTGGAAGGCCCTGGATCCATCAAGCAAAGGCTATCTCTTCCTCTTTACACTATAAAGTCAAGTTCCCTTTCAAAAATGGGATCGTGACTGTCAAAGGGGATATGCATGGAAAACCAAACATCCCAAGCTCTGTTCCCATTCTTGAGATCTAGCCTGAGCTATCCACTTATCCACTCTCTGGCTTCTCCTTCATTCAATACACTGAGGGTGAAGAGGGTAAAGAATTTATTCCATTTGATTTTGACCCCTTCGGGAATATTGTTGTTGCTAACATGCTCTGAAAAATGAATTACTTTCCTAGTTTAGGTTTGGGTAGGAGCCAACAGGGCTTAAAGTCTTTCTTAGACTACCCAGTCATAATGCCACCATTTGGGCTGCAGTATGAGCCCACTAATGAAGATCTTGTGGAAATGGAAAACCGGGCCAAAGACAGCCCTTCAAAGAGGTGAGGTTTATGACTAGCCCATGTGCCCCTACTTCAAAACTCTAAATGGCTATTTTATAAAGGAAGGCGACACAGTTCCTTATTGTAAGTTTCCTGAGCCTTGGGTCTGCCCCATTACCGGAAAACTGATCCTCGGGTTAGAAATCTTTTCTGATGTCAGGCTCAAGATAGAAGACTGTGAACCAATCTACATGCTTAGTTAAGATTGGAAAGAGAATATGGAGGCTAGTCTTTTTGATGAAGTGTTCATGCTCACTATTGAGGAGGAGAAAACTGACTTGTCCACCTTAATCCAGCCTACCAAAAATGAGCTGCAAAATCGATCCTTTGAGGAGAGCCCTTTTTATCCTTCTGAACCAGAATCCATACCAGAGTCCTAATCTGAATCAGGGTCTCAGTCTGAACTAGATCGTCTTTTGAACCTGAGTCTGTCTCTTCTGTTTCTTCTGTTAATAATGATGTAACTGACCTTGAGGGTCTAACTTTTCAATTGATGTAAATTGGGACATATCCCTATTTGAATTCAATAAAAAGTATACTCTTTCCTCTTACAACCCTGTGTCGCCATTTTTCTTTGATGTTCCAACTTTTAAATCTGACTCAAATGAGATATCAAGTAAAAATGAAATAAATGAAATAAAAGATGACGCAATAAAAGAGCCCATTAATGTTGGCACTCATGACATACTAAAAATTACATTCATTGCATCTACATGCATAAACAGGGATCATATTGAGAAGATGATCAGAGAGTTTTAAGACTATTTTGTATGGCAGCCAAAAGACATGGCAGGGTTGGATCCAAGTATAGCAGTTCATAAAATCCCGGTTTACCCAGGTGCTAAGCCCGTCAAGCAAAAATTGAGAAGACTCAAAATGGAATGGTCCATACCAATTAAAGAGGAAATTACTAAGCTACTAGACCACAACTTCATCAAGCCCATCAACTATCCATCCTGGCTTGCTAATATTGTGCCAGTTCCTAAAAAAGATGATAAAGTCAGAATGTGTGTAGATTACTGGGATTTGAATAAAGCCTGTCCCAAGGATGATTTTCCCTTGCCTCACATTGATCTTTTAGTAGACCACATGGCAAGTTTTGAATTGGTTTCCTTAACCGACCTGGCTGCAGGGTATAATCAGATAATGGTTCATCTTCCTAACAAAGAGAAGACATCATTTATTACTGAATGGGGCACCTATTATTATCAAGTTATGCTATTTGGGCTTAAAAATGCTGGGGCAACATACCAAAGAATGGCAACTACCATTTTCCATGACATGATGCATAAAAAGATTGAAGTTTATGTGGATGACATGGTAATAAAAGGCACCACTGCCGAAGAACATTCAGAGGCACTAAGGCAATTCTTCCTTAGACTTCTCCAGTACAATCTCAAGCTCAATCCTCCCAAATGTGTCTTTGGAGCCTCATCCAGAGTATTTCTAGGCCACATGGTTAGCAAGAAGGGTATAGAAGTGGACCCTGCTAAATCAAAGGCAATTTTAGAGATGCCACCTCCTAAAACAGAAAAGGAGATCAGAGGTTTCCTTGGACGGCTACAATACATTAGTCGATTCATCAATCAGTTAGCTGATGTATATGGGCCCATCTTCAAATTACTCAGAAAAGGGGCCTCCAAGCAATGGAATGATGACTGTCAGAAAGCTTTTGACCAGATCAAACAATACTTACTAAACCCACCGGTACTATAGCCACCAAGGTTTGGAAAGCCTTTGTTACTTTACCTATCAGTAACTGATGAAGCAATGGGGGCAATGCTTGCTCAAAATGCTTTTGGAACTAGTAAAGAAAATGTCATCTATTACTTGAGCAAAAGGATGCTATCTCATGAGCTCAAGTACAGTTTTACAAAACAGCTATGTCTTGCTTTGGTATGGGTCTGCCACAAGTTGCAACACTACTTGTGCTTTTTTATAACTCATATTCTTGCTGACAGAGCCCTTTGAAATTCCTTATGGAAAAGCCAGTTCTTGACAGTAAGATGGTAAGATGGATGGTTGTATTAGCTATATATGATCTGAAATATATACAATGGAAAGCAGTTAAGGGTAGCACAATGGCTGATCAGTTAGTTGCAGCTCCAGTAGATGATTAATAGGTTAAGCCTAAATTTCCTGATGAAGATATCCTGACAATCGACAATAAAGTTTGGAAGCTCTACTTTGATGGGGCATCTAACAACAAAGGGTATGGTGCCGGCATTGTGTTCATTACACCAAATGGGGAAAACCTACCCATAACCATCAAATTAAACTTCAAGATAACAAATAATGAAGCAAAGTATAAAGTATGCATCTGTGGTCTTGAAGTAGCAATAAGGCTCAGAATCAAATGCCTTGAGATTTATAAGAATTCGAATATGATAGTTTCCCAAGCCTTGGGGAAATGGAAGATCAAAGAAGAGCATTTGGTTCCTTACCATAAACACTTAATTGAACTGGCAGCCAATTTCTATGAACTGTCTTTCCATTATCTTCCAAGGACGAAGAACAGATTTGCTGATACTTTGGCAACACTCACCTCAATGCTTGATATAAGCGACGACTTCATAATCAGACCTGTTACAATTGAAGTTAAGCATGAGCCAGGTTGCATTACTCATTGTTTGAATATTCAAGCAGTTGATAGCAAACCATAGTTTTGGGATATCTTCAATTACATTAAGAACGGACTCTATCTAGAAGGGACCTTTAAAATAGAAAAGAGGACTTTAAGACAGTTGTCCAAGGGTTTCATTCCAAACAGAGAAGTACTCTATAAATGAGTTTGGGATAACATCCATCTGAGATGTGTCACTGAAACAGAAGCCCAACAGATCATGGAACGGCTACATGGTGGTAATGAAGGTCCACACATAAATAGAATTGCTTTAGCCTGCAAGATCATGAATCAGGATTACTTCTGGCTTACTATGAATCAAGATTGCACAAGATATGTTCAAAAGTGCCATAAGTGCCAAATCTACGCTAAACTTCATAAGAAACCTCTTGTACCTCTATTTTCTATCACCACGCCTTGGCCATTCGCAACACGGGGCCTAGACATCATTGGCAAGATAAGCCTGAAGTCTTCTAGCAAGCATAAATTCATTTTGGTAGCTATTGATTATTTCCCCAAATGGGTTGAAGCTATACCTTACCAAATATTGAATTCCAAACGAGTAGCCCAGTTTATAAATACCAACATTCTATATAGGTATGGGGTTCCTTTTGAGATCATCACTGATAATGGATCTCACTTCCAAAAGGAGGTCACTCAGTTATTAAAGAAGGAGAAAATCCAACACCACAAATCTTCTCCACACAGACCTTGCGCAGTTGAAACTGCAAATAAGACTCTTAAGAATATACTGTAAAAGATGGCCGACAACCATAAGGATTGGCACCTACATTTGCCATATGCCTTATGGGGATACAGAACAATAGTGCGTACTCCAACTGGTGCTTGGTGTATAGGATGGAAGCCGTCCTGCCAATCGAGGTAAAAGTCAAGTCAGCTGGCATTATGAGGGAGAGTTAGTTGGACGAAGTGGAATGGCTGAAAGGCTACCATGACCAACTTCTTGCCATCGACAAAAAGAGAATGGATGCCTTATATCAAATGCAAGTTTATCAACAGAAACTGGCTAGACACTTCGATAAGAAAGTCAAGGACAGAGGATTGTAAGAGGGTCACCTTGTCTTGAAAGAAATAAGGGCACCTGTTCATGATTCAAGAGGAAAATTCAGACCTAACTGGAGTGGTCCATTTGTGATCAAGAAGATCTTATCTGGTGGAGCAGCAATCCTAATGGGCTTGGATGGCATAGAATTTGCTAGCCCATACAATCTGGATCAACTCAAGAGATACTTTGCATAAGCATCCTGGTAATTCATGCATAGCATTTGCAATCATTGTGAAATCATGCACAACATTCACATTTTTCCTCAAAATCAAAACTACGTAGACCTGATTCTCCATAAAGAGGAAAAGAATGAAAAAAAATAATGTATCATTGTAAGAAGATATGTAGGCAGCCCTTACAGGTTCGGTCCAATTCATCAATAAAATTTTCATTTCACATTCACTTGGCTCTTAATTGTGTCACAAAAAAACATATATAGAAAAAAAAATAAAAACAAGCTCGCTAAGTTAAAAACCCAAAAAGGCGGCTTAGGCAAAAATTAGAGTAATAAAAGAGATAAAAGAAAAAATGAAAAATGATATCTTATTTGTCTCATTTAATTTTTTCGGAACATCAAAAAAGAATAAAGACATAATCAAATCATTGTCCCAAGCTAAACAAAACAAAAATCATGAGTCTTGCTCTATTTCCTCAAGTATAGTAGCCTTCCTAGCCTTATCTAATTTTCACAAGTTGGCTATCCACCAGTCAATATACTGCAAGGATTTACTGCCTTGGTGAGCAGGATGACCAGCATGAAAACCTCTCACCCATCCATTCCTGACAGCTTGAGCAACGGTCTCAGTAATCAAAACTGATTCAAACAGAGCGCCATCTAGGGGCACACCCTGACTATATCCCATTTGACGCATAACCCTAGTGGCCTGGTAAAATATCATCCTCCTCAACCCCAGCAGATAGACCATCTTGTAGCCAAAGCTCATGGTTATGAAACTGTTGATCTTGTACCATTCAAACCTTCATAGCAGTTCATCAGAATCTAGCTCCATCAGCCATCTTATCCACTCTTTCTCTAAGTTTTGCTTAATCACAATGGTCCAGGTCCTATACTAAGAAGCAGAATAACCCACCTTTGTGGGAGGTCCCACTATCCAGAGATGGTCTCTCAGCCAAATCTAAAAAAGTGCAAAAAAGATGAGCATAAAGAAACATGGAAAGCAGTCGAAAAGAAATTTAGAAGCTAGAATTCAACCTGAAGAATGATAAGGCTGATTGTCCATGGCCCATCAGAGTTGCAAGACCTATCCAAACTCATGATGGTTTCAGCTAGCACTATAGCAGCAATAGATCTCCTTTCCTCCATTTGTGGAATCAGCTTAGTGACTCTAGCATCCCCCCAACCAATAGGGCTCACAAAAATATATCCTGCAGTCAGATAGAAGGATAGAGCCCGTATCCTCAAATGAAACCACCTATCATCCTCAAAATCCTTAGGATCATGGAATTCTACAATCACAGCAATCAAATCTACCCAATCATCTACTACCATGGGACTAGCAGTTTTTGTACTCAAGTCAAGAAGTCCCCTAAAAGAGTTAAAGTATCCTACTTTCTCAACAGGAGTAGCCAGCATAGCCTCTAGATCATATTCGAGCAACACATAAAACTCCTCAAATGTAGGACACATCTCCTCCATAGATGCTCCAAATCTGAAGACATGGGCAGCTAAATCCCAAAAGTGCATGCATGCGCGCAGAAACTCCCATTCAATTTTTATGCCTCTTAAGATGGGCATAGCGCTTACCCCATACTTTCCTAGGTTAATTCTCTCTACTTTGGTAAGGTTCTAGCACCATAGGAATATTGCATAACTGAAATAGGGCTCCATTGTGAGGAATAAAAAATAATAAAATTAATGGAAAGCAAAAATATGGTTGAAAAATGACTTTTGGAGGCTCAAAAACCGATGGTACAGACTGAGAAAGGATGAAGTCTGCTTAAATAGGCAAAATTTTGACCGCCATAGTCGTTGCCGAGGGCACGCCGATCATGCCGCCCAGGATGGCAGCACACCGATCGTGCCGCTATAGTCGGCAGCACGCCAAGTGTGCCGCCTTAAACGGCAGCATGAAGACCTTGCCACCCAGACCGATGGCACGCCGGTCATGCCACCCCACCACCCTGGCCTCTTTGTGCCATTGAGCCTCCAACAGATTTTTACCACGATTTCTTAAAAATTTTAGGCTTAAAATAATTCATTTTTTCAAAATCGGTGCAGAAATGAGAGAAAAGTGTAAGGAATAGCACAATGGAAACCCTATTCAGTCGAGTGTCTGCATCCATATCATGCACCCATTTCATTTAGAACATCCATAAGTAGTACATATCATACATCCAAGATGTTGCATAAGCATAAAGAGTGCATATATCCAAAATATCATGCATACATTCAAAATGAGTGCATCATCCTCAGTACATATATACATGAAAAAGTAAAAGTTGATAAAATAGGTCGCTAACGACCATGCTTGGGTCTGCGGCGTCTTCGCCTGGGCACCTCATCCTCGTGACCTTCCTCCGTCAAATCCCTGTCATGCAAAAGGGAGCTCATAGCAAATGCATATCAGCCCAAAAGATTATAGTGATAGTGGAGGAACTCCATGGGAACCTAGAAAAGAAAGAAAAATGTGTGAGAATCACTATAAAGCAGACAAAGGCTAAAACACCAGCTATGCAAAATTTTACCTCTATAACATCCTCAAGAATAGTGGAAAAAAAGGCTAGCCGGTCTTCAGGAAGATCGTAACACCGTGATCGACCGTCATAAGAAACATAATCAAGGTGAGCTGGCAAAACGGATAAGATCAGCAGGCAAGGGAACTGGATCAGTTGGACCTCCCACTGAAGCGTCTGTAGCTGGGGCTGGAGTAGAGCTGCTAGCCCCTGAAGGACCAATCCTAGAAGGATTGGCTGCAAAATATGAAGGACCAGCCATAACACTTGAAGGTCTAACCCTAAGACCCATGCTACCAACTAGAATAGTACTACCAACCCATGGAGAGATGAAACTTCCAGCTATGGAAGGAGGCCCTCGGGAATTCGCTGAACTAGATCCCCAATGTGACGGTCCCCGCAATCTATCTAGGGGAGGTAAGCCCCACATCAAAGATGCCTCGCAAAACTCATCATAGTCTATATCAGGCAACAGGTAATCCAGACAAGAAAGTCCGTCAGCCTAACCATCCTCTCCCAAGATAGCCAGTCCATACCTCAAGTCTACCATAGGGGACTGTGGCACAACTCTCTCTCCTGTAATCTGTGCCCTCACCCTCTCCCCTAAGTAGAACATCCTCAAAGACTCACAATGGAGCAAGAGTCGACTAGAGGATAAGTCCATGCTAGGCCTGATCCGGTCAAGAATCCACCCTGCGAATATGGTAAATGGCATCCATCTCACCTATAAACAGATTGCAATATAAGTAGTAGAAGATAAACAGTAAGATTCAAGTCAAGATCAATAAAGGAATACCTGGTCTACAGTCAAAGTAGCAAATATCTGTTTGTAATTATCAAATGTTGGTGCCATAAAGGAATTTCTGTTGGACATCCTCCAAAGACGTCCATAGGGAGGGTCAATAGCAGTAGGCTCTCTCAGTGGTGGAGCGAGCATCAGAAAGTGCTCATAAGCCCAGTACTGCAAGAAATAAATTTTGTCAGTCACTAAACAGAGATCAGATAACTAAATGACAGAATACAATACTCACCTCAAGTAGAATAGAGGTACCACTATAGCCGCAAAGTGTGCCACTGGAAATGCTGCACAGCTCCTGATACATAGCACAAAGGGTGGCACCTCCCTAGTCAAACTCGTCGATTCATCTAGATTCTCCAGTGATCTCAGGACATTCAAATTAATGCTATCTTTATTGTTATGCAAAAAGGTACAGCTCATGATAATCAAGGCACATAGTCTGGCACCCTGATCAACATCATACTGACCTAGAGTCTGACCCATGGTCATCAAGGCCTGAGAAGCCAAGAGCGTGGGACATTAAGGTTCCCACGAGGGGGGTTAGCCCCAATCAGAGCAGTCATCTCTACAAAAGAGTGCACGATCCACGAAGAATAAAACTTGAGAGGACAAGATCTGAAATGCATACCAATAAGCATGCTCCACTCGAGGGAAGTGACTGTCATCTCACTACAGGAAAGGTGGAATGTATTTGTAGTATCCCACCAGCGCTCCGCCAATGCCCTGACCATGATGGTATTAACCAGTTGCTTAATGTCTAGCTCCAGCCACCCAAGCAAGCCAGATGGCTTGAGGTGTAGACGGATAGCCTCCGATTACCTAGATAGAGGCAGACCAGCTTTATGATACTATGACCTCCCCTAGGCCTCAACTGTACTCTATAATTTTTGAAAAAAAAAATAACAATAAATAAATATTGATAATTATCAAAAATTTTACTAATTATGCAGGGAAAAGAAAACATACCTGAAGAGATCCAGTGTAGCTGACATGGCGATCTGGCTCCTTCAGCAATGTCTCTGGATTTCGAGCTCCCATTGCTAGCTGATTGAAGGCTTCCATTTTGAGAGAGAGAGTAAAAAAAGAGAAAGAAAAGAAAGAGATTTGGAGAAAGAAATGAGAGCTAGAGAGAGAGAGAGGAAAAAGTGAAGAAATGAACTTATGAAAAATGTGAAGGAATGAAGGTATACATAGGAGTAGAGGTGGGCCCCCCTTCATAATGACATCTTTTAACTTTTCTTATTCACAGGTCCAGTTCACATGATTTCACCATAACAGGCTTAGTTTAAATCATGATCCAGTTCCGTCTGAAGCAGTGAATCCGCATTATTTTTATCCATCTCCCGAAATAGATGGGGTCTCAATTGGAGTTCAAAATCTCCCGAAATTATAAAAAAACCAAAAACTCAAAAATAACTTAAAAATTGGAAAATGGACTAGATAGGTTAGAAAAGCCAGAAATCAGACGTGGGGCTTTTGTACAACTCCTAACATAGAAAGGGACATTTAGAATGCTCGGACGATGTCCTAGGCCTTCTGGTTTATACTTATCAGATTTGGCCTCTGTCTAGCCAAATTAGATAAGAGGGGCAGCTGTGAACCCTCAAAATTGCACCTCCAGTCGACCATCTTTTAGTTATGAATCCACATAATCAAACCGAGCTTAAATCAGAACTAAAATGGACCAAAAATGGATGAAAAAGTAGGAAATAGGTTAAACCAGTCGGTCGGCACGCAAGAGGCACGCCACCTCCCTGGGTGGCACGCCGGCCGTGCTGCCTCACAGGCGACATGAAATGCGTCCGGCTTGTCACCGGTGCTGCCCGTGCCGCAGGTGGCCTGCCGATGCCATCGTCCATACCTCAGCGCCCTCCTCAGTAACTCTATAAATAGAGCCTCATTCAGGCTCATTTTACACATATTCTAAGGCAGAAACTCTCTTATATTGATATACTTGTTACTTTTAAGTTCTGTTTGAAATTTGATACAAAAGAGCTATCATTTCAATTTCAATTTTGATTTACATTCATTGTGCTATTTCGCTTATCTTTTGTTGTTAAGATTCATATTCTAAGGGTTTCAAATCCAAGGTGAAGTTGAGATCTGAGGCTAAGCTCGTTCCATTTATCTGAAGGACAAGAAAAGCAAAGGTATAATCTCCTTTCTATTCTCAAGGTTCTAAAATCATATCTAGAATTCTCTTTAGGTCTAAACAAAAAAGATCTAAAAAATTATTAATTTAAGAATCAAAATTAAATTAATAAACAAATCAACACTTTTTGTTTCAGAACCCCTCCTTTGCAAAAAGGAAGAACTGCATGGGATTTGATTCCTATTTAATAGGATACGCAGGCTGCCATTCTGAAAGGCATCAACTCCAAAATATTTTTATTAACATTTTTTCCTTTTACTTTGATTTATTTGTGTTAATCTTTTATTTCTGATTCTGTATTACTTCAGTTGAGGAATGTACGCTTTTCCTAGTACCCATAAGGACTAGAGGAAAGATTCTCTTATTTTATTCGTTTTGATTTTATAATAATTAAGTAGGATTTATTTTGCTTATTTATCTATTTGTCATTCCATCCTATGATATATATCTGTTTCATGCATCATTATATTCTTGTTCATACATACGCGAAAATTCCTTTTTAAGAGTTATTTTGCGCTTTTAGCCAAATCGAAGAAAATTATATTTTCTCAATTGTGTAATTACCAAAACCTGATTCCCGAGCCCTCTTTGGTCACTCGCGGATTAGTGCATTTTCTATTGGGATAAATAAAATATTTTGTGGAGTCAATCATGTTGGGTTTTCTTTAATTTTTCCAATTAAAACAAGTAAATTAAAGTGGCGACTCACTTTCACAACTGCAAAATCACAAAAATCAATTTTCTGAACTCACAGCAAGTTCCAATCGTGGAGTTTCTCTCGAAAAGCATTTCTATTCCTCGGCGGATCGGACCAGTGCTCAGGCGAGGCCTCACAATAAGTAGATTTGATGAATTTGGATAAAAGTGATGCTTGGATGATAGGGTTGAAAGAGATGCCCCTAGTACCTTTGGAAGACCATGAATGAGTAGAAAGTTTTGACCTATAGCTCGGCTCAATTGATTTGGAGGAGATTTTTAAAAGAAATTGATAAAAAGAGCCTTAACCTACAACGAGTCAGCTCAAAAGATTTGATTTTGGTGAATGAAAAGCCTCGACCTATGGCAAATCGACTTAATATAGTTAGAGGAGATTTTTGAAAAAAATTGATAAAAGAGAGTCTCGACCAATAGCGAGTCAGCTTGAAAGATTTGATTTTGGTGAATGAAGAGCCTCAACCTATATCATATCAGCTCGAGAAATTTGAGGAATGAAATTGATAAAATCTAGTAAGAGGAGAGCCACGACCTATGGCGAGTTAGTTCAATATAATTGGAGGTAAGATATAATCAATCAGATGGAAGTTGATCATCACGGTCAGATTTAGGTAAAAGATTATTACCACGATCAGGGTCGAGTGGCTTTTTAGCTTAGAAGCATAGTTAGAATAAGGTGAAAGAAAGTTAATTTACTTGAAGGTGACCTAGCTTTATGCATAAATTGTCTAAAAAAGGGGGAACATTGCTATATGCAGAGGTTGTTTGAAAGAGGAAACCTTGCTTTATGCAAAGGTTGTTTGAAAAAAGGACATTTCTTTATGCAAAGTTTGTCTGGAAAGGGAAATATTTCTCTATGCAAAGGCCATTTGAAAAGGTTATCTATTAATTAAAAGACAAGAATCGTGAAGGCTATCTTAAGATTGTCTGAAAATGAGAACACTTTGATGAACTAAGTATTTGGACCACTTAAAGGTTGACACAAACCACAATAGCATTAAAGAGGGGGCAATTATTCTGAAAGGTGTTAGTTAGATTGGGGAATGTGCTAGTTAGCTTTAAGGAGGTACCGTCAGTTTTGGAAGGTGTTAGATTTAAAAAGATTTTAAACAATTTTGTGAGATGTCTGTTAGCTTCGAGAAGGTAACAATCAGTTTTGCAAAGATATTGATCAGCTTTGAGGAGGAGAGCCCAGTAACTCAGCTTATGTATGATAGTGCATGACTGCAAATAATTCCACATGCATATATATATTTTTGCATAGATGATGCATGTTTATACATGCATATTTCAAGATTCATGGTCCTTTTATTTAACTTCTATGTCATAAATGATGTAATGGATGATTGTATGGATGCAAGGGGTGGATTCACGAGTTTGCTTTGTGTATATTATGAATGCAATTTTTCATGTGATTTTTGTATCCATGGACCATATTTTAGTCACTACATGTATTTATTGACCAAGAAACATCGAGAAGGTGGAGAGGAGTAATTTGGATAGATATAATATTGTATCGATGGTGACATTGTAGGGAGTGTGGGTCAATTGAGATTTTTTGAGGGCTTGCTTCAGGTTTTTTGAATCCAATGGCCTGTGTTTTTTCATTTTGGTGTTGTTAGGAGGAGCCATGCTCCATTTCTAAGAAGTTCAGTACTGTGACTTAACTTGCTACTTGGAGGCAGCTCTAGTGGTGCTAAAGTCTAGAATTGGGCATTTTCAAATTTTTTATGAGTTTCTAGGCATGCCTAGGATGTTGCAAGCTAGATGATTATTAATGGCCAAGTGAATCTGACCATTGTGATTGAGGAGTTTTAGGATAATAGTGACTTGAGATTTAAGGAGCTGGAGGCTCAGGATGAGGGCTCTAGTTTCCTATATGATGATTGGGTATCTATTTCTTGATCTTATTGGTTGAGGTGATGCTAAAGCAGTGGGTCTGATGCTTCAGATGGAGCAGAGGTCATTCTTTAACTGGGTTTATTTTAACAAAGACAATGTCTTTGTTTAAGGCTTGGATGGGTGGATTGTTTCTCTAGTTATTCTTAAGGTGAAAGAAAACCTAATTGTTCTTACCCTTCCTTTTAGAGGTATTTTGTGGTTTCTGATTTTGTATTAGATTATTTTACATGTTTGATTTATAAACCATCCCAGGGTGGTGGCCCTTCCAGCAAAAGGTGCTTATGCTACTTCTCAGTACTGTATGCACGCTATCCTAGTTTATCGAGACTTGGTCAAAGAGTGGATAATATGGTTGTTAGAACTTGCCCTATAAGATATATTTTGAGCAGTGCTAATGGTATGTGATTAGATCTTTCATGACCATAAGCCATGAGTGTCAAGTGTTTTGCCTATTGGGTTTAGCTTGAACTACCTTTTACCAAGGGATGAGAGTTTTGAGGCAGATGGATGAGATTTAGGACATGCCCCTAATTGTACCCTTCTTAGAGCCTATATAGATCATAGCCTCTATCACTAAGGCCATTAAAGGTGGTTGGTTGAGGATTTTTTACGTTATACTACTTGATATTACTTTTTATACTACAATGAGGTATAGTGGGTGACTGATAAAGGTAGTTTAGCCAGTTGAGAGAGAGCGATGGGCTGCCCTATTAAAGGAGATGGAGGGTGACACAACTAAAAAGGGAGAGATAACAAGAGTGACGATAGAGACAAAGGAGTTACTAGGCCTATAGAGGAGACTAGAAAAGCTATTGAGATTTTGACACTGTAGATTGCATTGGTGACTTAAATTACAGTGGCAGTGACAAAGGAAACTATGATTGCATTGAGGAGATAAGATGACATTACAGTGGCAGTTTAGAGAATGACTACTACAGTTATGGCAGAAAAATAGGACTACAGTTTTTGGATTGTAAAGGAGAATTTGAGCTATTATAGTAAAGAATAGTTTCTCAACTAGGGTTATATAAAGGAGGATTTCTAGGAGCAATTTATAAGCTGCTGATACTCAAGAGAGGATTTTTGATACTGCTGTTGTGAGCAATTCTGGTTCTTTTAGTACTTTTAGTGCTGTAGCGGTGGGAGCTATAGAGACTATAAGGAAGGGTGTGACTATTAAGGAGATTGTGACAGACTCTGATTCTTATAAGGGCACGAGAGGTGTGAACCCTAGGAGGTGGCCAATGATTGGCTAGACTATGATTTCAGACATAACCCTTTTGTTTTTTGTTTAGGATTTCCACTTTTGTATACAAATATAGGTTGTCAAAACTACACGATATAAGATAAACTATAATTAAGATGCTATCCCTTTTGCCATGATAATGGATTGTATTTTTGCCATATAAAAACACAATCATCTTTATATGAAACATCTTTTATATTTACTCTAATTTTTGCCTAAGTCACCCCTTTGGGTTTTCAACTTAGCAAGCTCTTTCTATTTTATTTTTTTTTAGCTTTAATTTCTGTCCAAGCTGCCCTTTCGAGTTTTCTACTAAACGAGCCTACTCTAACTTTTGCCTAAGCCTTTGTGAAACCTTTATTTTTCACCCTCCAGCTTGCATTTGAACTTTAGAAACCTCTTTTGCTTAGTGAAGAAACCTTTGAAGCTAAAATTGCCAAAAATTGCCAAGATCATAAAATCGAGAAACAGAGCCCTAAGAACCGTAACGAGCACAACACAACTGAAATCTAAAAAATGGACTAGAAACGAGTGGGAACGAGTGAAAACGGGCCGAATGGATGGAACTGGAGCTAGGACCGTATGACCCTGTGTGGTGACTGCAGGAGCCCTTGGGTGACCGCATATCCACATATGGTTTCTAAATGGTGACCATACACAATCTATGCAGAACCGCATAGGCCCCGTGCAGTTGTGCCTCCATTTTTGCTTTCCCACATCGAAATTCGTGAATTTTGACCTCCAACCTTCAACTTATATAAACTAACCCCTTACATATTTTCACACTCAACATTGCTTGATCCAACCCTCTGATCTCAAAGAAAATAATTATTTTTAGTTTGGTCCAAAAGGAATGAACTTTTTAGTTTAAATTTTTCTTTTTATTTTTGTTTTGCTATTGCTCCTTGCTTTGCAAAGCAAGTTGGGTTGCAACTTCTCGAGCCGACCTATCAAGTCAAAAGTTTTCCGCCATCCTAGGCAAGTCATCACCCACCATTTGAGGTAAGTATTCTTTCTTTTTCCTTTTATTTTGTTTATTTATTTATTTATTTCATTTTAGTTTCCCTCTTTGGGATTTTTTGTTTTAAGGCTCCTTACCTAATGTTGGTTTGCTAGGATAGTTAATTAGAATATGACTTAATTATCTTTGCTTGGTAATCAACTAAAATCAATCAACTCAACCTTCTTTTTAATCAATGAACTGAAATATGATAAAAGGCTAAGACTAAACAAACCCATTTTGCAAGAAAGGTGAACTATATGAATTTTGATTCCCATTTGAAGAGATACATAGTTGATATTTTATTCTTCTCTCTCTTCAATAAAAGCCCAGTTTTGTTTAGGTCAAAATCTAAAAATGTCTTGAAGGAGAAAGGGAAAGGTAGAAAATGAAAGAAGTGAAAGTGTGAAAGAAGAGAGAAAGTTCTTCTCCATGTGTAGACAATAAAAAAAGTAAGCAATGAGAGGCTAATGAGGCATTTTTCTTATATTAAAATTGCTTATGTGGTGAGTCCCCTTTAAGCATCTATTACTTTGAGATGGAAAAGTTGATAGAAGTACTTTATTATGCATGGTTTGCGAAGTTCAATAATTTTTAAGAAAGGAAAGTGGATTCAAGGAGCATAATGTGCATAAGGTATAAGTTAGAGGACCATAAATGAAATTTACTCAAAGATATTACAAGGATATAAGTGACTTTTCTCTATCCCTTCTTGATTAGAAGAGCTTTAGTTTAAGATTTCACAGGGAAATCTTGAGGTAAGTTGATAATCTTTTGAATTTCAATGGGTAATTATTTAATTGAAGTTAAATAATGATATATGAGTTAGATTAGAAGTGTTTAAAGTCTATGTTATAAGAGATAGGTTTTATTTGAATTATAGGAATCCTAAGTTTGAGAAACCTTAAGAATAAATTTGATTCATTATGGTTATGAGTTGTAATTGTTGACAAGACTTAAGAATTGAGAAATTATGATAAAATATAAGAAATCAAATTATATGGTTAAAGTCTCATGGAACAAAGTTAATATACGATTGGGGGATTTTGTTTATAGGGGAAGTGAGCCAAGAATTGAATGAACTGCGATGTAATTAAGTTGATTTCATAGTGATTGAAAGATTTAAGGCAAAAGAGGTAAGTTATGAAATGTAACAACCTTTCCTTGATTTGTTTGTTCATCAAATTTTCACTGATTGATTCATTCATCACTACAAAAGTCTAGTTATTTACCGACGAAAAATTGCATCAGTAAACATAAGAAATCCATCAGTAAATACATTTACTAACGGATTAAGAACAGACAAAATTCGCCTGTAAACCAATGGTCAATAATTCTTTAGCGACGGATAAAGCAATCCATCGGTATATTTACTAACGGAAATCAGTCAGTATTTCTTTCTAAAATGGTCAGTAATTTCTTTCATAAAAGGTCTTAAATAATGATAGTCCATCACTAATCTGTCAGTAAATATAAATATCTGTCACTAATTGGTTAGTAATCCATTATTAAATTAGAAAAAATAATTTAATAATATTATAGGTCAGTAATCCATTAGTAAATTACGGTGCAAAATAATATTTTAATAGAATGGTCAGTAATCCTTTAGTAAATTATGTATAAAAAAATATTTTAGGAAAAACAGTCAATAATCCTTCAATAAATTGTTTTAAAAAATAATTTAATAACAATGATGGTCAGTAATCTGTTAGTAAAGTATAGAAAAAAAAAATTTAATAATTACATTCGGTCAGTGATTCATCAATAAATTGGATAGTATTTTTTAAAAAAAATATCTAAAATTTTTAATAAATTAAATTTATAAAATAGATAATAATTAAAAACTTATAAATAATTATATAATATAAATATCAAAATTAAGTATTATATAACGTGATCTTATTTACAAAAAATATAATATATTGTATACCCTATAGATATTACAAATAACTAAACTAAAAAAAAAAAAGAAAAAAAATAATCATGCTCCTTAGCATGATCGTCCTCCTCATCGTGGCCTTCCTAATGCTGCTAGCCATACTCTGGATATACTATATATACATTAGCAGCAGCAATAGTAGTATCTCTAGCTGAAGTGTGCTGACAAGTAGTAAAAGCCGGTGGAGAAAAAGGTAGAGGAGAAAAACCACTAGCAAAGTACTGTGAGAAGAACTGCTGCATCTGCAGCTTAACCTACTGACGGACCTGCTCCTAGACTATCCACTACATCTCCTCCCGCATCTGTACTACTCGCCTTTCGATCTCCTTCTGCACATGCTTAGCTATAGGCAGCGGTGGAGGTGGTAGAATTGAGGAAGAACTGGCTCCGGAATAATCCAAATGAGTGAGCCATCAAACCAATCCTGTAAACTTGTCCCTTCTCCTGACCTCCAACAGCTCTGAAGTAAAGCTCAAACTCATCTACCTAAAGTGATTCACTAAATTGTTTTCTTTATATTTTTCATCGAAATATTTTTACTCCTAACTAAAAAAAGTTACGATTTTTTTGTATTTTATGACATGCATTTAGATTTCAATTTTTGGTAGCATATTTGTTGGATATTTTTATATTTTTTTATGTGAAGTACATTTTTGGTATTTTATGAAATTCATGCAATATAAATTTCACTTTTTATGATATAATTAAACATAAATTTATGGTCCATTTTATCAGTTTATTAATGGATTTACTTAAATAAAATAAAATTACATCCATACATATACATCTACAAATTCATATAAACTTAACAACATAATTAAAAATTATATGGCAATACACAATTACAAATTATAAATTCACATCATATCATTTATATTTTTCATATACATTTACAAATCAATATCAAATTAATAACATAATAAATTACAAATTATACATAACATTTAAAAGCACATTACAAATTATTACATTTATATATTATTATAAATAAATTAAATTATAGTACAAACCTCTTGATGCGAAAATACAACTTCTATTGCTGCCACACACATAAATTATCTAAAACAAAATTAAATTTCTATTAATAAAACCAAAATAATTAAAATAATTTACCAAAGTAAATTTCACCATATTTAATACTATCATAAATTTATAAAAAAATTATTAAGCTTAAAAATATTAAATCTCTCAAAAAAATAATTAGCATGTATATACATATCAATAATATATATATATATATATATATATATATATATATATATATATATATATATATATATATATATATATATATATATATATATATGCAAATCATTATATATATACATTATTAAGCTTAAAAATATTAAATCTCTCAAAAAATTAATTAGCATATATATACATATCAATATAATATAATATAATATAATATAATATATATATATATATATATATATATATATATATATATATATATATATATATATATATATATATATATATATATATATATATATATATATATATGCAAATCACTATATATATACATAATTATAATTAAACATATATTCAAACCAAAATTAATATATACACACCAAAATTAACAAAAATCACAATAAAATTTCAACAAAATCTCGATAAACAAAATTCAATCAAAACTAAAATTCAATCTTAATAAACAATATTTAATCAACCCATATTGCCAGAACTTCGAAAATCGCCGGTGAAGCAAGAACAGCGACCAAAAAATGGGAGAGCACAATAAGCTCTTCACACAAAATAGGAGATGAGGCAGCAAGAAGAAGAAGAAGAAAAGGAAGAAAGAAAGAAAGAAAGGGAAGATGAATAGGTTATATTTAAGAATTACTAATGGATTTCGCTACGTGGATTAAAAAAATCCGTCAGTAAATGACTAATGGCAATAAAAGGCCTGCCACATTTTTTCAATACGGTCCGTATTCTGTCAGTAAAAATTACTAACCATTGACTTAAATAGCTGGCAATTACTGACAGATTACAGATGAAAAGATGGCATTCTATCAGTAAATACATTAATTGCCGCCAAAAAAATCGCACATTTTCATGTCCGTCCATAATTGGTCAGTAAATCGTCGGAAATACATTTTGCAATATCCATTAGTATATTTTATCAATAATTCATCAGTAATATTTTATTTCTGTCAGTAAACCGTTTGTAAATGTTCAAATATTTGAACATGGTTGTCCATCATTATTTTGTCTATGTTCAGCAATATTTACTGATGGAAAGGTATCCGTCAGTAATTGCCATCAGTAAATGGCGTGTTTCTAATAGTGCATTTTGTAAGACCCATTTTGTATTTTCGCTATCATCATAATTATTGCCATTATTGTTGACTTTGTTTTTGATTATTGAAACCTTTCACATTGTAAAGCCTTATCATTCTATCTTTAATAATCCCTTTTTGTTGAATCCATTGTTTCTATTTATGTGCTGCTAAGGAGGAGTTGTATCCCACCTTTGGGAAGTTCAATGCTATGGCTTAGCTATAACTCAAAGGCAACTCTAGTGGTGCCAGAGTTCAAAGTTTGGCATTTTCTACATTTTTGAAGGGTTTTTAGACTTACCTGAGGATGTCGTAAGACAAATGGTGATTGGTGATGGTCAAGTGCATTTGACCCCTGTGATTGAGAAGTTCCATGATCTTGATGACTAAAGAGGTATGAGGGGATAGAGGCTCAAGATGAGGGCCTTAATTTTCTATTTGAGAGTTGGACACTTGTTTAATGAGTCTATTGATTAGGATTATGTTAGAGTGGAAGGATTAGTATTGTAGAGATATTGATGAGTCTTGACTGCTTTGTTCAAGGTTTAAAGGCATGGACTGTCTTGCCAATTATTCTCACCATTTCTATTGGAGGTGCTTTGTAGGTGTTTAATTTTAGGTTTTGGGTTATTTTGTAAGTGTGGCTAATGGATCATTTTTTAATAGTGGCCCCTTACTTTTCAGTCCATATACGCCTTATCAAGACTTGATCAAAGATCATATGGGATGGTTACTTGTAGCTTACCCCAGAGGACACATTTTAGCACTGCTAATAGTAAGGGATTAGATCTTTCATAACCGAAAACTATGGTTGTCGAATGGTTTGCTTGTTGGGTTTGGTTTAAATGACCTTCGACTAAGGGATGAGGATTTTGAAACAGATTGGGCAGACTTAGGACATGCCCCTAGTTGTTCCTTTCTTAGAGTCTGCATAAATCACAGCTCTTATTACCAAAACTATCAAGGGTGGTTAGCTAAAGAATTATCATACTGTTTGTTTTGGAATTTCATATAGGACCATAGAGAAGTATGATAAGTGGTTGATAAAGGTGATTTGGCAAGTTGAAAGAGAGTACTAGGCTGCCTTACTGAGGAAAATAGAGGGTGATACAGCTTAGGAAGGATGGACTACAAGAGAAATCATTAGTGGCGAGAGGACTGTAATATAGATAGAGGGGTAACCCAATCTTTGTAGGAGACTCGAGGATTTATGGGAGCTATAGCACTACAAACTATAGTAATGACTCAGATTGCAATGGCGCTGACAAAGGAGACTGTGACTATGGTAAGAACATAGGATGACATTACAATGGTGGCTTAGAGAAGGACTATTATAGTTAGAGCAGAAAGGGATACTGCAATTTTTGAATTATAGAGAGGGATTTTTTAGAGCAGTTTCAAAACAACTGATACTCAATAAAGGATTTTTGATACTATTGTGGTGAGTAGTTCTGATTCTATTAGTACTTTTACTGTTGCAGCAGAGGGAGCTACAGAGATCTGAAGGAGGGATATGCCCATTTAAGGAGATTATGGTAGACTCTGATTCTGATAATGACACAAGAGATGTGCACCTTAGGAGATAGAGGAGGACTGGCTAGACCATGACTTTAGACATAACCTTTTTTACTTTTTATTCAAAATAATTATAAGTTGACAAGACTATACGAAACAAGATAAGCTATAGAGGATATTGAAAAGGCTATCCTTTTTGTCAAAATGATGGGTTTGTATTTTGCAAAATTTGATCACTATTAAATGAGATATCTTTTATTTTGCTTAATTTCTGCCTACTTTGCCTTTTCGAGTTTTCAGCTTAGCGAGCATTCTTTTTTTCTTCTTTTTTCTTCTTTTTTTTGTCCTTTCTTTTTTTGTTTAGGCAAAAGAATTAAGAGAATGATGTATTAGGCATAGAGAAAATGAGAATACGATATAAACAAAATATTTTATATTATGATTTGGATTGCACTCGAGTCTGTTAGTCATTTCTTTTAGGGAGAATTAGGTCCACATAATTCTAATTACATATGAATGAAAAATAGACATGAAATACGGATGTCATCTTTAGATGATGTATCATTTTAGCTGATCCAAGTTGCCATGATGGGAGAATTCGCTCATGTCCATGTCCGTGAAGATGGTGCCTCCATCGGATAAGATCTTCTTCAGCATGTTCTGTTCAACCTAGTTTAGTTTGAACTTCCTCTTAGATAATGAATAGGGACTTAGATTTCTCTAGAGGTGGAAAAGAGCCGAGTTGAGTTGAGTTTTGGAGTACTTGAACTCGAGCTCGATCTTAAAAACTTGAGCTCAAGCTCGAGCAAAATTAATAAGCTCAAGTTTAATTGAGTCAAGTTCAAACCTAAATGAGTTATATATAAATGGTAGAATGTTAAATACATAAAAACTCAATTAGGCTCGATTAAGCTCGATTGGGCTTGTTTAGACTCAATTATAGGCTCAATTAGACTGGACTCAACTCTTTTAGACTCAATTAGTAATATATAAAGGGTATAATGGAAAATATATAAAAGGTCAATTAGGCTCGCAAGCCTATTGATCTGAGTAATATAAAGCTCAAGCTCAACTCGTCTAACTACTCAAGTAGCTCAATTTACATCGAGTTAATTTTGAGTAATTTTTGAGTCGATTCCGAGTAGCTCGTGAGCAAGCTTGACTCATTTACACTCCTAGATTTCTCTTAGAACTAGATTTTCTTTTTGTAAACCCTTGTCTTTCACCATCTAATTGAAGTGCTCGGCTAGTCTCCATTATGACCCTGAATTTTATACAAAATATCAATTCTCATTTCATCAATGGCATTTAGTTGGTGATGATACCTTTCAACCTATTTTGTCTTCATTCTACACGACTTCTCTTTGACAGGTTTCTTATGTGTGTAGGTCGAGATCTTGTGAACTACGATACTTAGATCATCCTTGTCTTGCCTTATACAAAACAACTCATAAGCTTTTCCACTACTGCCATGCAAATGCAATGTATAGGATTTTAGATTTTTTTATGCCATAATTAATTGATCCATTTGCCTCTTTTTTGTGTTTTTTTTATTTTTTCTTTTTTTTATGTGTTTATTTTTAGATGTCCCATTTAAAGATAAACCAAAAATTAAAGTAAATCAAAAATTTTAAAATTTTATTATTGAAAAAAAATCTCATCAATAGTTAAATTAAAGGATAAGTCTAGAAGGAGAAATACAGACTCAAAAGGGCAAGACCTCATAAACTCAAATTCAAAGAAAGATTTAATAAAAACAGACTCAAAAGACTCTTACACAGACTCAGACGCAGGTGACTTAGAAACAACTCAAATGACTTAGACATGAACTCAGAAGACTTGGATAAAGGCACAACAACATTGATATTCTTCTCAAAATACCTGTTATTGGGTGAGGCTTGAGATGGTTGGATGAGTTCAGTAGTTCAAAAAAGGATTGGT
The DNA here is from genome assembly GCA_947687605.1 of Reutealis trisperma. Lineage (NCBI taxonomy): Eukaryota > Viridiplantae > Streptophyta > Magnoliopsida > Malpighiales > Euphorbiaceae > Reutealis > Reutealis trisperma. The sequence goes on along the minus strand of CANTUT010000184.1, from coordinate 21,335 downwards.
GGCATTGTTACGCTTTAGGTTTGGGAGCAATGATGTCTCTACTATCAATGAGATCTTGAATTTTATGCTTTAAAGCCTTGTATACATCAATTTTGTTCGCTAGCCCTTGATAATAGTTGCAAATCTCATTATTATTGTATCCTTTAAGCAAGGGGTCCGGAGGAGGTCATGATTCTAAGGGCTTAATTAGATTAGCCTCTAAGGCTTTCTTATAAACGACACTAAGGAGCATGCCCAACTCAAAGAAAGTGCTTCTTATTTCTAACTTCATCATCTAGTGATAGGAGATAACATTTACCTCTCCCTCTCTTTGGATGGTAGAATTGGTGCTATTTATGGTGTAGTAAGTGTTCTTGTGATACCTCGAACTAAAGGACTGATCCTTGACTTGCCCCGATTGGATCAAATCCTTGATCTTGGCAGTGGTGGCAATGAGAGCTTTAAAGTTAGGGAGGTATTGAGTTTGCATATGAGCTTGGTATTAGGGGAGGAGATTCTAGAAAATGATATCAATTTGCTCTACTTCATATAGATGGTTCACCATTTGAGCCGCTTTTGCCCTCTAGCTTATAAGGAAAACGGTGAAGGACTCTCTTTGACCTTGCTTGGTTATTTCAAAATCCCTTTGAGTGACATCCACTTTAACATTATAGTGGTATTATTTAATAAATGCATTACATATGTCATCCCAAGTTTTCTTATGATTTTGGTCCAAATCTAATAACCATTTAACAGTGATTCCAATCAAGGACCATTGGAATAACTGAGCAAGGAGCTCATCATCCATACCAAAGGATCTCATGGTGCCCATATTTATCTTGAGGTGAGTTTTAGGGCATGTGGTACTGTTAAACTTATCCATGACCTGCATCTTAAATTTTAGAGGAACTCGTACATTCGGAAAGAGAGCTAAAGAGTTGACATCTATCATGTCCTCATACTTTTTGATTTTTTTTATTATTCTCTCCATGACCTCAATTTTTTTCATCAATTTCTTAGCTTCGGGAAAGTTAAAGAAATTTCTACTTTGAAAATGATTCCCAGTGGGAGAAGGAGTGGTTGCATTCAAGTCCATGGCAAGAGAGGTTAGAATTTCAAGTGCTTTTTTATTATCAGTGAGATCGATAATGGGAGTAGTAAAAGTAGAGGCATGGCTAGTCCTAACTTAGGCAGATGCGGGCTCAATATGAACAGGAGGGGAATGACAGTGGCATTGGTCATTTTCTTAACCTCATTGATGATCAATAGGCATTGGGAGTTGAGAGCATTGGTAAAGGTGGCAGACTGGGTATTAAGAACATTGATAAAAGTTTTGGCTTGGGTCTTAAGGGTGGTGGTGAGTGTAGTTTGGAAGGTTTCCTTTTGCTTTTGAGGAGGCTGGTGAAGAAAGTACTCATGGCATCTTGATTGAAGTTGAAAGTGTTAGCCATCGGTACCTTGAAAACAGAAAAATGGGTAAGAATACCAAATTGTGAAGAAAAAGGGATGAATTTAATGGTATTACAGGAAAACGATTCCCTCCATATGGTTGGTCAACGATTTTAACAGGTTGTGTGAGGTTATTGTATTTTGGGTGATGTACCAACAGTTTAGGTCTTTGAGGTGTTTAAGTGTTTATCTTGTTGAGCTTCTCATGTTATGTATATATGGCAATGTTATGGCATATGCCAAAAAAGGTTTCATGGGTATATGCACAAATGTATCTATTATTACGGTACATGAAACCTAGAGTCAACGCTAGGGCGACTGCATGCACAAGGGTAAAAGGTGATTTGATTAAAGATCCCCGTCCCACTAAAGCATTGATATACCTAACTCGAAGGAGCCTCACGTGGGTTTAATAATACTGATTACTCATTACACCACTGAAATGATCAGGAATTTGTCGCGAGGTGGAATGCTTTCATTATCTTCCAACATACTCATAAAGAGTTGCTAAGCCAATGCTACTCACCATCCAACAAATTATACTTAATGAGTCAAATGGAGATTATTTTGGAAAAAATTTTCCTTAACCAAATAATAATCCTCTTATTTTCCCTTTTTATTTAAAAAAAATAGCAACCAGTCTCCAATGGAGTAGCTAACTGTGAGGCCTCGTTCGAGCACCGGCCTAATCCGATAAGAGGGAATCGGAATGCTCATTCGGGCTTATACTCATGATAGAACCCTCGAGTTCAGATTGGTTGATTTTGAAAATAATTTTGGGAGTCATCGCTGTAATTTATTTTAAATTGAAAAATTAAGGAAAAACCCAGTTTGTGACTCTAATTCATTAATTTTGCAATTAATTTAGCCAATGATAAAAATCACTAGTCTTCGAACTATGTTTAGCTCAAGGACCAAGTTTTTGGTTAAATAATCTAAATTTGGGTCTTAAGTTTAATTTGACTTTGAAAATCAATTTAATGAATGACAAGTATTAAATGACAATTTTAAATGTAATATAAATGCATTAAAAAGCAATTAAATAAAATAACTACAAATTAAGGAGAGTGTTCCCTATAATTCTTATGGATTCTAGGAGAACCACATAATCACTCCTTACTTTTAAAACAATTAAATAAATTGATTACACTAATTGCATTTGGAAAATAAAAAGGGAAAGAAGATTGAGTGGAACTTGGATTTGAGATTTGGATGTAGATTCCAAACGTATTTATGTACCTTATTAAATGAGGATCAAAACTCGTATAGTTTATTTCATGATTAAGTGGAAAGGTTTAGGAATTGATCAGATTGATTTTTGTTTAGGTTTTTTTAAAGTAAGGGACAAAAGCTGATACTTTTGGTTTTGACAGGCGGAGTATTTTACCGGACCGAAATTCCGTTTTATCATAACCAGGTGATTAGATTGATTAAGGGATGAATTAATTAATTAACTAATTAATATGATAAAATGAATGAATGGATTAATTAATTAAAATAATTAATTAAATAATTTGGATGAGGTGTGGATTAAAAAAAAGATTAATTTGATTTAAAAAAAGATTAATTAATTAATTAAAATGATTAATTAATTAATTAATTAATTGAGTGATTATTTTAATTTTAAAAAAGAGAGCTTTAGTTAATCAAAAAAGATTAATTAACTTGGTTAGGGTGAGATAATTAATTAATTAAAAAGATTAATTAATTAATTAATTAGAGAGTGATTGGATGGAGAAGAAGAGAGGAACTAGAGAATAGTTATCAACTCTAATTCAATGGGTGACGCAAATGGGAGAATGGATGGGAGTATTCATAAGAAAGTAGGTGAAGGTAGTTTAGGAATTGGAAGCATTTTGGAAAATGCAAAAATGGTGTTGGGACCATGCTACTGAAGGGACTGGTGGCACCGCTAATGCCAATTGGAAATTCTGCTTTAGCATCCGGATTAGTTTTTGAGACTTTTGAGTCAATTTTTGGGAGTTTAAGAGTTCAAAAATTTTATCGATTGGTATTGATAGGCTTGAAATTAATTTTAGGACATCTAATCAATCAGTCAGAGAGAAAATTCATTTAGTTTTGGAAAAATACTGTTTGGTATAAAAGGTTCGGTTAGGGCAAAAAAAGTGTCAATGTCCGAAAATTAAGTATCCTCGTACGAATATGACTGAAAGTCTATTTTTTGCTCCGAGAGTGCTGCCCCCTGCTCCTCCGCAAGGAGCATTGCCCCCTTAACCCGTGCATACTAACCAACTAGCATATACTACTTTACGGGCTCTGCATAGCGGATTAATTTTAATAGATGTCAAGCCGTGACTGGATGATGAGGGTATAAAATTGAAGGTTCACAACTAGTTTCGAACCAATTACTTTATTATATTAATTTTGATTAAAAAACTAATATAATATAATGGAATAATTTAATAAAATTTTAATAAACAATAAAATTTGTTGAAATACAATTATATATTAAAAAGCGTATGAGATAATATATTTTGATCTCTTTTCTCTACTTATTTGAATTATACAACAAAAATAATTCTTCCTTTTTTCTTAAATCTTTTCCATTCAATTTATTATTTAAATTCAAGACATTGTTACGGGAGAATTTAAATTTTTATTGTTGAAGTGTTCCATTGATTTAATAAATCCAAACAGTTCTAATTCTTAATTTTGTTAATGACTTCACATTTTCATCCTTAATTAAAAAATTATGAATTTTTCATAAATTAAATAATATTTTAGTTTTTCAAAACTTTAAAAATTTAATTACATTTTACTTCATGATACAGCCATACTATATTCATAAACAATTAAGTATTGATTGGTAGATTATAAGAACACGTAATATAATGTAATGAAATATATTTTTAGTATAAATTCATATTAAAAATGCTTTTGATTATATTACATTACAATTCATTATAATTTACCAACATACTCTTATATTGTTTTTAGTAGGTCAAAATAAGATATAATGCAATATAATCAAATAAATTTCTAATACAAATTTACATTAGAGATTAATTTTATTACATTGTACTATATTTCATTATAACCTATCAAACGTATTCTTGTAGCCTAAAATAAAAGTTACCATGAAGGAGGAAAATACATGAAGAACAAAAGAAAATGATAACACAACTTACAGTTATTAAGAGTGCATTTGATAGATTGTAATTGGACATAATATAATATAATCAAATAAATTTTTAATATAAATTCATATTAAAAATTCATTTAATTGTATTATATTATATCTTATTACGGCCTACTAAATGCACCTTAAGAGCGTTTTTTATAACGCTATTTAGTATTTAAAATTAAAATTTTTTCAATGCTTATTCATTTTAAATTATTTATGATACTTAATTTAAAAATCTCAATTAAGCTAAAAATACTTAAAATGATAAGTCAATATTTTTAACTTAAATTTTGCACTGAGTATAATAAAAATTATATCATTTATTTTGTTCAATACTTAATTTTCAATTTTACTAAATACTGACTGCCTAATAATTGGAGGAAAAAAAAAACAACACACGCACATACACGTCCCTCAATTGGTGCAACACTCACTTATCGTAGGCCGTGAAGCAATTAAACAAAACCTCCCATACAACATCAACCCCTAGAATCCTAAACCCTACGCTCAGTCTCGCTTTCTTCTCTGAATGATCTCGAGCACTCTTATTTCTCAATCCCAATCTCTAACCGTCGGTTTCAGGGCACCTTTACAATTCAACGCACAACGCCACCGCGATTCTCAGTCCCCAATTGGTTTGTTTACTCTCCTTTTTCTCTTTGGGGAAACTCTGTGTGGATCTGCGTTATAGTTTCAATTCAAGTTGTTAACTTTTACTGAGTTGAGATTTTTTTTTTCTTTTTTTTATTTTACATTAAAAATTTTTAATGGGATTGAATAGTTGTCTGTAAATATGTACTTGCAATTCAAAGTTTGAGCATTGGATTTGATGGGTATGTTTGCTTCCAAGTTCTATATTATGATCAAATTAGATTTCCCAGAATTCCATACTTGCTGGGTTGTTCTCCTTCCCAACTGAACCAATCTAATTGCGTTTTCTTGCATTGTTTATTAAAATTCTTGTGATGACTATATGATCCTGCTAGTTGAGTATGCATTTTGATAAACTTTTCCCTTTTCTCTTCAGTTGCCATGAAGGTGCGGTCATCTGTAAAGAAGATGTGTGAGTTCTGCCAGATTGTTAGACGCCGTGGACGTGTATATGTGATTTGTTCTTCCAATCCTAAGCACAAGCAACGACAAGGCATGTCAACATTTGCATATGAAGGAACCCTGTATGTTATCCATTGCCCCCTCCTTCTCTCTCTCTCTCTCTCTCTCTCTCTCTCTCTCTCTCTCTCTCACGCGTGCACATTTGGTTTGTTTCATTGTTAATCGCCTTTATGTTATGTCATGGATCAAATGTATCTTAAGAATTTGGAATTTTTCTATAGAAGTTTATTTATTTCAGAGATTTTCTCTAAAAAAAAAAAAGTATGAGCATGGTTTTGTTCCCTTACCATATACAAAATACATGTCAAATGAGAGATGAATTTTTTTTTTTTTTTTTTTTTGGGGTTGATAAGTAGTTTCGAATTATCTTCCCCTTCAAATATATTGCAGGAATTTTTCTTCATTCTATTAAGAAACAGGTGATTGTCAAAGATAAGCATGAATAATTAGATTGAATCAATTATGTGATTATTATTGCTTAAAAGTGCTAATATGAATTTTTCAAGTTATAAATTGAGTTACGTATTTAGAGATCTTGACTTGGAGATGGGTTTAGGATATACGAGTGCCAAGAGTGGTTCTTAGTGCGTGAATGAGGATGATTTTGGTTAAGTCAATTTGCAGTAAAGGCGAAGCAATTTTTTCCTAGGCAGTGAGAAAGGAAAATACATCTCAATTCTTGGATTTGCATTTAGTTTTAAGGCTTTTAGGCCTCTTCTAGGAGTCTATTGCAATGATGTTCAATAAATTATTCTCTAACTATGATGATTAGTTTTTGTCTTTTACACACGCATGTAAGTGATTGCTATACTAGTGTACTTATTTCTGAATTTTAGCATGGATGCCAGTTGCCCTTTGTTTATGAATATGTGGGACTCAAGTCTCCTGGTAGTGATTGGATGGTTTGTGCAAGATTTATGAATCAAAAAGCTCTAATGGTTTTTTTTTTTTTTTTTTTTTGGGTAATTTTAATGCTCTAATCCAAGTCAGTATTTTACCTTTTACTTTTCTGAAGTCCAAGTAATCTCATTATTTGCCTTGGATTAATATATATATATATACACACACACACATACTTTTCATGCTATCCTGGATTTGAAACTGGATTAAATTATGGATCAAAGAAATGGTGTTGGAATAGCTGATTTATCATTTGTTTGGTTTAATATTTTTTGGTCCTTAGCAATCTCTATCCATGAACTTGATTTTCAAAAGATGGATATTGCTAATAAAACAATTTAGGTTGATGAGACTAGGCATAGTGGATGTTGAATCTTGTCTGGAAATCAATATGACCTGAGCCTTTTGATTGAAGAATTACCAATGAAAGTTTCATTCTGTCTGTATCTTTCCCAGGTCTTCAGAGATTAGCACCAAGCAGGGGATCATGCCCAATGACAATAAGGGGGTAGGTTTGGCTTCTATCATCCCCAAAAAGCATGAACCATCGATGATTTATGGATGGAGTGCAAATCTTGCATCTCTCCTCTTTAAGCAAGGGAGGCAGTGAAGGACCATACAAATAGAACTACTGAGGTTGATGATGAATTTATATTATTGTGTTAAGCAAGGGAGGCAGTGAAGGGACATACAAATAGAACTACTGAGGTTGATGATGAATTTATATTATTGTGTTTAGGCCACCTTGAAACTTATTTCAATTTGTTACTGCACTCACTATCTTATAATTGAAATTTTCTTTGGAATTTGGTTCAGCTGTGCTGCTAAATACTGAAATTATTGAATGAACTTTCTTTATGATCATCTTATGGTAATTGGTGCGCAAATGTGAAATCTGGGGTGCTCTGGTTGGTGTAAAGCTGTTTAACTTTGAGTCAATTGAGAATCAAATTATATGAAATGAAAGCAATAGGAAACTAGAAATTTGAATCTTCTTCTTAAGCTAATATCCACTCAGTCTCTTGTTTTTCTTGCTTCCCTCTTATTGGGTCAGGTTTCTTATATTTTACACTGTTTGGGAAGATTACGAGAAGGGAAATGAGGAGGAAAATTAGGAAAAGTGTTGAGAGAGGAGAAAGTTTAAATTGTGCTTGGTTTTAAGTTTGAAATACTTTTCAAGGGGTGTATTGGATGAGGATATTTAAAGACTTTCATGAATTTGAAAAGTGAGGGGTATTTAGTAATAACATTTAAAGACTTTACAAAAGTTAAGGATCAAAAAATTTATAGAAATACGGGGTATTTAATTATTCCCTTTGTTTTATAATATTTGTTGTTTAAAATTTCAGCATATGAATTAATAAAATTATTAAATTATCATAATTTTAAGATAAAAAAGCTAGAATATCTTTTATTGATTTTGATGTAAAATAAAAACAATTAATGTAAAATATTTAGTAAAGAATAAATGAAGGGTAAAATTGAAAAGAGTAAATAAAGGGTAAAATTGAAAAAAATAATACATATCTTTTTTAAATTCTAAAACAATATATAAATTGTTACAAAAAAATTTCTCTAAAATGACAAACATTATAAAACGGATAGAGTATTTTCTTTATAAAATTAAATTGTTATTCAAAAAGTTATTAATTTTCATAAATAATAATAGATTTTTATATACATTCACTGATAAAAAATTTCAACAATTTTATTTTCCGTTTCCCTTAATATTTTAGCTGCTTTTTTTCTGTGTTCTTTGTTTACAATTCCAAGCTCACCGCGGATATCACTAAGGCCATCAGGCATTGGCAATTAGCCTCAAAATCCCAAGCTCCAACTCACGTTTGCCATCGTGAGCCAAAAACCTAGCATTGACACACTAGTTGAATAATTTTGGGGAGTTGTCATTAGTGGTGGTCCCACCGGTGGATCTGCCACTGAGACCCTTCCTAAAAGTGGAATCAAGTTTTTTGGTATTATCATGGTCCTGATTAAACTTGTTTATTGGGCGATTTGAGTTAGGGTTTTCAAATAGGACCCAAATCCAAATCTCATGGGTTCGGCTAAATTTGTTTTTGGATTACTGAAGAATGAATCTTTATATGTGGTTTTTTTTTCTTTGTTTTGCTATTGGTTAAAGAAATTGTGATGAAGTGACATATAGTGTATGTGTATTGCATGTTTTGATTGTAGGTTATAATCCACTGGGCCATTTTGAAAGTACGATAAATACATTTGTAGATATGGTA
>CANTUT010000184.1:2500-7500 GCA_947687605.1 Reutealis trisperma | reverse complement strand
GGTTGTTAATTATTAGTTAGGAAGTATAGTAGAATGGACATGTGATTGACATCTTTGTTTTTCTTAATTATTAGCATATTAGGTATGGAGATTTACTTTGTTGGTGTTCTTTAGTACTGGAAGTACCCTATTGCCTAAAAGTTAAGATAAGACCTAGTTTGCTTTATTTCTGTTTACCTCGTGAAGTAATTTGATTATTTCAGTATATGCAAATGAACAATTGTCACTTTAGATAGTGTTGAGGACTGTAGTTGTTTGACTGGTCTTATCAATTATATTTAGACAAGACTTTCTTATTAGCTAAACCAATTTTTGATAAAAAGTTTACTGCAGTTTTATCGATAAGGAGACTGAGTTTATTTATTGCAGACACAGGGATCAGGCAATTCACCATCTAGTTCTAACTTCCTTCCGAGTTTGAAAATTTTCTCTTGACCTAATATTTATCCTTTCTAATTATCAACTTAATTTTATAGCATCTTCTTCATGTTCCTCTCCCTCTGGACCTGATCCTTTTATTTACCAAGGCCTTCCCCCAGAGATTCGAAGCAATATCTCTGAAAGAGCCCTCAAGAACTTAGCTTCTGAGCAGATTTTTAAGTATCAAACATGTCTCATTCAAAAGTATGGCCCTCGGTTTGTGAAAGAACTAACTATCCACCCTGAGTATCCTTTTCTGAGGCCATATGCTTTCATGAATATGACAGTGGATTCATTTTGGATATAGCCTAAAGAATTCCTTTGCTTTCTGTGGTATTTCCTTCATCTCTATCATATTGCTGTAGAAATTCAGCCCTTTCATTTTCTATGGTATATCCAGTATTTGGAAGGCAATAATGCAGCTAACCCACACTTGGTTACCTTCCTGCGTTGGTTTAACCCTTTGGACCAGTGGATGAGGTTTCATATTACTAGTTTAGGTAAGTCTTTTTGGATAGATGGTCCCACCGTTCGAACTATGCTTTTTTTTTATCGTCCTTATACTGCTGTGAGCAATCTTTCAGGCACCCATCTGGTCGTGAATCCCCAAGTCCTTATTTATAAATCATGTTATTTTTCATTTTATAGGGACGTGTTTGATTATTCAAATGAGTTTACTGCTTTTCAACACTTTATGTGTGAGAAAAACAATATTGCTTTGCGTGAAATGTGGCCCCCTACTGAACCTGATGCTCCATGGTGGGATTTTCCTCCTAAGGATTGTTGCGAGATTTGTAATGCTAAAAATGATTGGGATCAGAATTGTCTTAAGGAATTGTACTAGAGATATGGTCCTCAGCCTATAATGACTAATGATGATAAGTTTGACCCTACTAATCACATTTGGACTCACGTTGTGGAGCCTTCTTCAGACTCTACTGATTTTGATGAGACAACCTTCTTCAGCCAGTATGATGATGATGAGGATGACATTATGAATTTTTCTCCCTCGCATGAGCCTGTCAAGAAGTGATAAGTTAAGGAATTTCTTGTGGAAGTCGATGGTAGTTATGATATGAGATCTGCTAGGTTTGTAGCGTCTTGGATCTGTGTAGGTGTATTTCTTCTTTTTTCTTGTTATGAGGGAGTAATTTTCTTTTCTATTTTGGTTGTGATGTGTGTAGGTGTGTTGAGGCAGGTAACGGGACTAGAGACACTGCCTCAGTAGGTTATGGAGACTTGTGTGTTCTACTCCTTTTTCTATATAAGTATATGAATATGATGTGAGTATAAATGCATGTCCAGTATAGTATATAAGAACAATTAAGTATTGATGCATTTTGAATAATTTGTAATGACTGTTATGATTTAGAGGTTCATAGACTTGAATCAAATTAATTTGATGACTATAAGGTTTATTGAAGTTGGATATTCTAATGAATTAGAACAAAATTGTGATGTGGTTAGTTTAGAATTTAGGGAAATATAAGAAATTGAACTGAGGATATTCGAATTATGATAACCAAAAAGTTGTATATCTGTACAATATTACTAGAGATTCTTTAGCAATCAAATTCTTTGAGTGTAGAGAGTATAATAAGAGCATAACAATTTGAGCTTTTATAAAGTATTAAGATGTTAAGGGTTATGAATTCTGAATTTAAGGATCCTCGATAACTTAATCTAGAAGGGTATAAATGATTTTGTTCAAAATTTTAAATGATTTGGAAATAAAATGTTTTAAATGAATTTAAACATAATAATTGATTTTAAAGTATAATTTTAAAGATAGCTTTCAAACTTTATTAACTGGGACTTTGTACTTGTGTCCAGAGTGTCTGTCTACATGCGTCAAGTCAAGCATCATAAAATTATGAATCATTATTCATACATTATGTCCCTCATTAAGCATTGCATTAGGGTTACATATTGTGTAGCATCCCTGGATACAAAATCGTGAGTTTTAAAATAAAAAATAAAAATGTTTTAATTATCACAAATGACTTTAAATAGTTTTGCAAATTTAAACAATTTTGGATATACCTAAAATAGATTTTAAGTTCTCGAGATGAGATAATATTTTGAAGTATTAGGTTCTATAATATGTTGGGGAAATGATTAAAGATTTGTTATTGATTTTTATTAAGGAAAGAATTTTATTATGTAATAAAATGGAGTTGTTATTTAGGAATACTTATGAAGTATATATGTATAAGTAGTATCAGTAATAATAGTAAATTCATCATTTTTATGTGGATAAATTAAAGAATTAGAAATATGAAATATAATAAGATCTTAATGGAAATTTAGAAATAAGATAATGTTATGAATTAAGTATACTTGGTTGCGAGGCAATAGCTCTTTAAGTTTTGCATATGTTTTGACTGATGCATGAAATGGTTAAGGGAATCATTATTAAAGTTATGAGAGATTATAATTTTGGTGAGGTATTAAACATGACAATATTTATTGAGGTTATGAGAGATTAAGTAATAATTATTAGTCTAGAAATGAATTATGGAATATCAAGAACGTTATTAACTTAGAATTATCTGTTGGATTCTCATATGGCTAATATAGTAAGTAATAAATGGAAGTGATAAGTTAGGCATTAATATTAGCTTTAGTATTGTTAAGGACTTAAAGATAAAATATGTTTAAGATCATAATTGATTGAATGTGAAATCAAGGGTTATGCTAGTTTTATCTATGATTAAACCAAGATTTAGAGATAAAGAATAATTAGGAATTTACTTTAAAGTTTAGTAGACTAGATATTGGTATTAGAATGATTATATTAGAGGTTTATTTATATGATTTTGTGTCTTGTTGAATTTAATATGTTACCTTACCTATAGTTTAGATAGTGTATCAGAGTGCGCAGTGGAAGCGTAGTGGAGAAGTTTAATTGAAAGGTGTTGTGTTTGAAAATTTGGGGATGAATTTTCTTAAGGGGGGAAGAATTGAAATACCCTGAATTCTCAATTATTTTTCTAAAATCCTATTTTTGTACGGAAATGTATTATTCTATTATTTTATTTATTTAAGCAAATATTAAAGTTATATTTATTAAATTATATATATATATTCATACCATTTGAATATGTATTATTAATAGTAATTTTATTATAATATTATATATGTATATTATTATGAAATATTATAATGGATATTAGAGAAATTATATTTTGATATTTGAATATTAATATGATGTTCGATCAATCTAAATTATATAAGTTAACGGAAGTTCGGGATTTCATTATAATTACTATTATTGTAAATAAGTTTATTAATTGTATTAGTAGTATGTAAATTAGAATTTATTCTTATTATCATTATTATATAAACCATGGTTTATTATTATTATTATTATTATTATTATTATTATTATTATTATTATTATTATTATTATTATTATTATTATTATTATTATTATTATTATTATTATTATTATTATTATTATTATTATTATTATTATTATTAGTGTTTTATATATATATATGTTAATGAAGATTGGTAAAGAAAAAGAAAAAGAAATGGAGGATGGTGATTGGCAGATAAGGAAACGGAAAGAACAGAGAAGAGAAAGGGCGGGAGAGAGAGAGAGAGAGAGAGCTAGGTGGTGGTGAGCCGCCATCCGTCCGGCGGTGGGTTGCACCGCCACCACCAGTGGCTAGCCCACCATCCGGAGATCTCAAAGGAAGTAGCAGCACTCCAATTGGGCAACGGACGGCAATGTACTCAAGGAGAGAGGGATCGTCAGCGCTGAGACTTCAATTGCAGTTTTCGACTAATTTCGGCAGCCAAATCAAGCAAGGTTGGTTCCATTCGACTCCTGAGGATGAGAGCTTTCATTTGGTACCAACTATGCCTCCGATCGACTACCGGAGGAAGAGATTAAAAATGCAAAACCAAAACTTCTGAGGCATTTTCCGGCGACTTGGAAAACACCTTGCGAGCGGGTGGCGGCGAGTGGTGACCGTTTTCATGCTCCTGGCGTCGAGGTGAACCTGCTAGTGTGGAGATCACCTAAATCTGCCACCGGCAGGGGCAGTCCAGCAGCTCCATTTCGTCATTTCGGCGTGACTCTCGACATCCGTATGATCGAAATTCGTGAAGGCTAACCCAAAACTCTTATATCTCAGTTGTTAGATAAGTTATATTATGTTTAATGAATTTTAGTTTGTAGTTGTTATGAATTGTTGAGTTTAGTGTAGTTCTATCGAGATCTCGATAAGAATCTTAATAGTCTCTAAGTTGTGTTTGGTTATGTAAGTCATTCTTTTCTGATAATATCCTTTATTGTGAGGCGTCGGTGTTATGGCGTCTTCCTGGTTCCAAAGGCTACACTTCCGAGGGAAGCCAATCAGACGAGCCGTCAGTTAGGTGAGTGATACTCCCTAATATGTTATTCTGTTTCCATATACATCTGTATTACTGTGTGTATATATGTATATGTATATTAGGCACTATTATTGCATAGATGCATGTAACATTTGATTGTGAATAATGAATCGATATTCTTTATTCTATGCTATATTGTGATTATGATTAACGGATAGAGGTCGGGAGGATGCAGT
>CANTUT010000183.1:1332500-1519706 GCA_947687605.1 Reutealis trisperma | reverse complement strand
CCTTTCCCTCTCTATATCTTTCACATGATTCTACTTTCCAATTCATAATTTCAATTTCCAAAAACCTGAAAAAGTTACATTCTTTCCCAATACATGTCATGTCTTTTCATCTCTTACACTTCTTTTCTTCTAATACCCTGCACGTTACCTTCTCATCATTTAACACCCAACATTTCATTTTTATTTAACACCCAACTCTCCCTACTATCTTCTTCTTTCCTTTCTAGTCATCTCTCCTTTCTCATCCATGAAATTCTCTCCTCCCATTCAAACTAAATACATTATTTACTATGGGTAAGTCTAAAGCTTCAACTTCTTCAAGACAACATAATGAGGAGCAAGAGGAGGAATATCTGGCCACCATTTACAAAGCCAAGTTCCCTATCCATTCCCATGAAGGAGGGTGATAGATTCACAATCCTTAAGATTAGGGGCATCAATGGTTGTAAGTATATTCCTTCATCTCTCCTTAATGATATAGATTTGTATGACTCTTTGAATCAATTATTGACTAATTGTGGGCTTAAGAAATTTGTTTCTATTAGGCACATACTTATGTTGAGTTAATTACATAATTCTATACATCTTTGGAAGTGAACCTAAATGATTCTCATATACTTGAATTTTGGTTGTTATGGATGAAACACCAACTTACATATTCTTTCATGCATAAGGTTTTTGGATTTAAGAAAGATGGTATGTGTGATCCTCCAAATTCTTTTAGTGTCAATGAATTTTGGACCTTTTTGACTGACTTGCAGTCCCTTTTTCAACCAAAGAAGTGTGAGGCAATGTTTATTAAAGATTTAAAATTCTAGTTATTGCACGAAATTCTTGCTTGTGTTGTTTTCCATAATTTTGAATTTTAATAGGGTTTCTGCACAAGAATTGTTTCTAATATGGTGTATTCATACTAAAAAGCCAGTGTGTTGGACTTATTGGATTTTTAATCAATTTTTTACTGTGGTAGCCTGTAAAGATGCTCCACTCACTCATGGTCATGCTGTTACAATCATTGCTAAATCTCTCAATATTAACCTTGATGATTTTCACCGTGTTGTTAGGGTGTTCTTATTTTACTAAGCAAGCTTTTATTAGAGTTAAAGTAGTGGATGCTTCTTTTAACTTGATTCCGGCAAGGTCTCGATCATGTTGGAGAGGGTTGGCACAAGATGAAACTGACCAATTAGATGAAGAAAATGTTGGGGAGGAACAATATAGGGAAGAAGAAACTCACCATGAGGAGCAACCTGCTCACAATCTTCCTCTATCTTTGAATGAGCCAAATGGTGCAAGTAGCTCATCAAATATGGAGACAAAACTTATAGAGCAAATTTTGGAGAATCAACGGATAATGCAATGCCAATTGAATGATTTGGAGACTTGGAACTGCCAAATTGATTGCCGCTAATATATTATTGAGTATAAGATGAAACAATTCTTTGACCAATCCGGCTATAACATCTAGTCTCCTCTATCTCCATTAGCAGATTGAGGGAGTGCTTCTTTCCTCTCCTTTATATTTGGGATTCATATTGAGGGCAATGTGAAGTTTAAGTATAGGGGAGGGACAGAATTAGGATTTTGTTTTTATTGCTTTGCATCCAATGTTTGTTTGTGTTGCATGTTTTTGCATATTGGTCTTGTTAGTCTAGTTTTTACCATTTGCATCAAAGTTCCAAAATTTTAAAATTTTAAAGCTCATTACTTAGTTTCTCCACATTTTACTCATTTATATTTTGATCAGGTTTTCTTTTAAGATTTGGAGTTAGTCTATTTTTAAATTTTTTTTTGATGATTGATTTTGAAACTGCCCAATTGGTAAAATCTTTAAGTCTTTTGTAGCATTTGTCATGTTTTTGCCTCTTTATCTCAATCTTATTACTTCTAAGGTTTCTAATTGCCTAGTCAACTTTCTAATTATGCTTAAATGTCAAAATTGAAATAAGTTAGGTCTTTGAATTCTATTGGGTTGAATTGCCTAAAGGAAACTTTAGCCATAATATGAGTGATGCATTTAGTCAATAATGGGTGACGACACAAAAAGAAATATATATATATATATATATATATATATATATATATATATATATATATATATATATATATATATATATATATATATATATATATATAAAGAAAACAAAAAGAGTAGAGAATAGAATTCTTTGCTTAAATACTATGCATATTAAGTAAGTTGTGTGCAGATGAGTTTGCTCCTTAGTTGCACTTAATTCAAAAGATATGTATGGTGTCACTAGTGAATGTGTATGTTGAGTAAGTTGTGTGCGGATGAGTTTGCTCCTTAGTTGCATTCAATTCAAAAGATGTATATGATTTCACTAGTATAAAATAATAATAATAAGAATAGCAAAATATGTGTCTAAAAATTCCATGAGACTAGTTGCATTTGTGCATGTGCTTACTTATGTCCCAAGGGTTGTTTGAATCTATAGAATTCTTAACATAATGCATGGATGTTTTGACTAAGAAAAACATGATTAGGGTTTTGACTAGATAATTAATAACTTTGTTCTTGATAGGAATGAGATAAATAAACAAACTCAAGGCTTATATTATAAGACTTGTCACCCTTTACCATTGTTGGGCATTAAAAATTATTTTATCAACACATTTGCTCTATACTCCTTGAACAACTTAAAGTTAACTTAGTCAAGATTGCTACATTTTGTTTTGAAGAAACTAAGTACTTTCTTTTTTTTTCTTTTCCCTTTTGTTCTTGCTTGAGGGCAAGCAAGGTACAAATTGGTATAACTAATCTAATGAAATAATAATTTGTTTCATGTTTGCATACATTCATTTCATTATAAATTGGTGCATTTAACTTTGTTTTTAAGTTTTGAAATGTTTCTTAGCAAAATATTAAGTTTAAAAGGTGTAATGCTTGAAGAAGGAGGCTTTTTGCAAGGCTAAGACAAAGAGACAGAGTGTGCCGACTCGTGACTCACTGTGTCGACTTGTGACAATAGTCTAGTATGTCGACTTGTCCCAATGGTGCTGAGTCGTGCTTCCTCTTCCTTCCATCAAATTTGATATGATGCAAATTGGCATAACTAAACTAATAAAATAATTTGTTTTGTGTGTGCATGCATTCATTTCATTATAAATTGGTGCATTTAACTTTGTTTTCAAGTTTTGAAATGTTTCTTAGCAAAATATCAAGTTTAAAGGGTGTAATGCTTGAAGAAGGAGGCTTTTTGCAAGGGTAAGACAAAGAGACAGAGTGTGCCGACTCGTGACTCACTATGCTGACTCGTGATAGTAACTTAGTGTGCTGACTCGTGTCTCACTGTGTTGACTCATGACAATAGCCTAGTGTGCTGACTCATGCCCATCTGTGCCAAGTAGTTACAGCACCCTTTCATGAAATCTCTTCACAAACACTCCTTTTTATAAAAGGCATCACTTGGGACACCTTGAGGCTTATAAATACATATGTTTGGCCTCACTTTAGGGAATGTTAAGTTAGTATTTGATAGCTTTTAATTAAAAATACTTAGTGCAAATTCAAGTAATATAATTAGTGTAAGATTGAAGAAATTTTCAAGAGGTTCAAGGAAGCATTCAAAGGCTACTTTCTACAAAGTAATTTTCTAAAGAAGGAGTGAAGAAAACATCATCAAGTTTCCTTTCCCTTGTCTTTTTGACTTGTTCCTTTGATGTTCTATTTGTCTTCTTGTCACTACTTTGTCATTAACACTATGGAATTACACTAAGTTTAAGTTATTTGAATTGCAATCAAGTTTTGATTTTAACTACTTTATTTTCTATATGCATTGAAAGATTTAATTTTAATTGAGTACTTAGTTATGTTGTGTATGCTTGATCAACATATATAACTTGTTAATCAATTTATTCATAGTGAGAGTTGGGATAACTTGGTGGAAAAGCAATTGAAGTTACTTAGGGTTTAGGATAGTACTTGGAGACAAGCAATCCACTCTAAGGGGATAAAAGGAAATGACATGAAATATAATGGTTTTGTTCTATCTCTATAATGACATGAGAATGCTTATAGACTCTAGATCAAAATACTTTTAATTGACAATGAGAATTGCTTTTAAAAACTTTAGGTCATGTTCCCAATCTTTGCATGCATATAACTCTTATAACTAAAATCAATCCGGATTTGTAATTCTAATAACTAACATTCTTTATTCATAAATTAGGATAATAATAATAGAATTTAGTTTAGATATAAATCCCTTTTTAATATTGTGTGCCTATCCATCTTAGTATCTATTTGGTTAATATAAGATTCCTCAAATTCCCTGAGTTCGACACCCTACTCACTCTATACTTAGTCTTAGAGGCAAGGGTATTAAATTTGGCCTGCATCAAATTTTAAAGCTATTGCTGGGGAATTTGATTTGAATTTTTATTAATTTAGAATAGTGAAAAGTTATTTTAGGCTTTGTTTTCTGATTTTTGATTTCATTTCTGCTTTGTTTCTTTTTTTTTTTTAGTTAAATATGAGACATATTAGAAGTTCTAATGATCTTCTGCAAATTGATCCTGAAATTTAACAAACTTTGCGTGCTTTACATAGGAATCAAAGACAAAGTGAAGAAGAAACTCACCATGAGGAGTAACCTGCTCACAATCTTCCTCCGTCTTTGAATGAGCCAAGTGGTGCAAGTAGCTCATCAAATAGGGAGACACAACTTTTAGAGCAAATTTTGGAGAATCAAGGGATAATGCAATGCCAATTGAATGATGTGTAGACTTGGAACCGCCAAATTGATCCCTGCCAATATAAGATGGAGTATAAGATGAAATAATTCTTTGACGAATCCAGCTATAACATTCAGTCTCCTCCATCTCCATTAGCAGATTGAGGGAGTGCTTCTTTCCTTTCCTTTATATTTAGGATTCACATTAAGGGCAATGTGAAGTTTAAGTATAGGGGAGGGATAGAAGTAGGATTTTATTTTTATTGCTTTGCATCTAATGTTTGTTTGTGTTGCATGTTTTTGCATGTTTCTCTTGTTAGTATAGTTTTTACCATTTGCATCAAAGTTCCAAAATTTTAAAATTTTAATGCTCATTACTTAGTTTCTCCACATTTTACTCATTTATATCTTGATCATGTTTTCTTTTAAGATTTGGAGTTATTTTATTTAAATTTTTTTTTTATGATTGATTTTGAAATTGCCCAATTAGTAAAATCTTTAAGTCTTTTGTAGCATTTGTCATGTTTTTATCTCTTTATCTCAATCTTATTACTTCTAAGGTTTCTAATTGCCTAGTCAACTTTCTAGTTATGCTTAAATGTCAAAATTCAAATAAGTTAGGTCTTTGAATTCTATTGGGTTGAATTGCCTGAAGGAATCTTTAACCATAATACGAGTGATGCATTTAGTCAATAATGGGTGAGGACACTAAAAGAAATATATACATACATATATATATATACATATATATATATATATATATATATATATATATATATATATATATATATATATATATATATATATATATATATATATATATATATATATATATATATATATATATATATATAAATTTGATGTGGGTCAAATTTAATACCCTAGTCTTTAAGACTAAGTATAGAGTGAGTAGGGTGTCGAACTCAGGGAATTTGAGAATCTTATATTAACCAAATAGATACTAAGATGGATAGGCACACAATATTAAAAAGAGATTTATATCTAAAATAAATTCTATTATTATTATCCTAATTTATGAATAACAAATGTTAGTTATTAGAATTACAAATCTGGATTGATTTTAGTTATAAAAGTTATATGCATGCAAAGATTGAGAACATGGCCTAAATTTTTAAAAGAAATTCTCATTATCAATTAAAAGTATTTTGATCTAGAGTCTATAAGCATTCTCATATCATTATAGAGATAGAACTAAACTATTAAATTTCATGTCATTTTCTTTTATCCCCTTCGAGTGAATTGCTTGTCTCCAAGTACTATCCTAACCCCTAAGTAACTTCAATTGCTTTTCCACTAATTTATCCCAATTCTCATTGCGAATAAATTGATTAATAGGTTATATATGTTGATCAAGCAGACACAACATAATTAAGTACTAAATTGAAATTAAATCTTTCAATGCATATCGAAAATAAAGTAGTTAAAATGAAAATTTCATTGCAATTCAAATAACTTAAACTTAGTGTAATTCCATAGTGTTAATGACAAAGTAGTGACAAGAAGACAAGTAGAACATCAAAGGAACAAGTCAAAAAGACAAGGGAAAGGAAACTTGATGATGTTTTCTTCACTCCTTCTTCAGAAAATTACTTTGTAGAAAGTAGCCTTTGAATGCTTCCTTGAACCTCTTGAAAATTTCTTCAATCTTAGACTAATTATATTGCTTGAATTTGCACTAAGTATTTTTAATTAAAAGCTATCAAATACTAACTTAACATTCCCTAAAGTGAGGCCAAACACATGTATTTATAAGCCTCAAGGTGTCCTAAGTGATGCCTTTTACAAAAGGAGTGTTTGTGAAGAGATGTCATGAAAGGGTGCTGTAACTACTCGGCACAGGTGGGCACGAGTCGGCACACTAGGCTACTGTCATGAGTCAGCATAGTGAGACACTAGTCGGCACACTAGGCTATTGTCATGAGTCAACACTATGAGTCATGAGTTGGCACACTCTGTCTCTTTGTCATAGCCTTGCAAAAAGCCTCTTTCTTCAAGTATTACACCCTTCAAACTTGATATTTTGCTAAGAAACATTTCAAAACTTAAAAACAAAGTTAAATGCACCAATTTATAATGAAATGAATGCATGCACACATAAAATAAGTTATTATTTCATTAGTTTAGTTATACCAATTTGCATCATATCAAATTGCCCTATACTTAAACCTTGCTTACCCTCAAACAAGAACGAAAGGGAAAAGAAAAATAAAGAAAGTACTTAGTTTCTTCAAAACAAAATGTAGCAATCTTGACTAAGTTAACTTTAAGTTGTTCAAGGAGTATAGAGCTAATGTGTTGATGAAATAATTTTTAATGCCCAACAATGGTAAAGTGTGACAAGTCTTATAGTATAAGCCTGAGTTTGTTTATTTATCTCATTCTTATCAAGAACAAAGTTATTAATTATCTAGTCAAGGTCCTAATCATGCTTTTCTTAGTCAAAACATCCATGCATTAAGCTAAGAATTCTATAGATTTAAACAACCCTTGGGACATAAGTAAGCACATGCACAAATGCAACTAGTCTCATGGCATTTTTAGACACATATTTTGCTATTCTTATTATTATTATTTTATACTAGTGAAATCATGTACATCTTTCAAATTGAATATGACTAAGGAGCAAACTCGTCCGTACACAACTTAGTTAATATGCATAGTATTTAAGCAAAGAATTCTCTTCTCTTCTCTCTTTCTCTTTTTTTTTTTTTTTCTTGTCTCTCTTATTTAAGTAAAGAATTCTCCCCTTGCAAACCCCCAAACTGATTATTTTACACCATTTGAATGATGCTCGGCTTGATTTCAAAGTTGTTGTTTGCAATGGAAGGAGCCACAATCCCTCTTAAACTACTTGTGATGTCGGGCATAGCAAAATCGCCAAATGTTTGTCTTTCTCCAGCCATTTCGCTAAGGTTGCATTGATCTTTTTCTTTTTGTCTTTGATTCCTGCGTAAAGCACGCAAAGTTCGTTCAATTTCAGGATCAATTGGTAGAAGATCATTAGAACTTCTAATACATCTCATATTTAACTAAAAAAAAGAAACAAAGCATAAATGAAAAAAAAATCAGAAAACAATAGCCTAAAACAACTTTTCACTATTCTAAATTAATAAAAATTCAAATCACTTCTATATTTATTCCAATTCCCCACCCAAGAAAAAAGATCCAGGATGCTTCACCATCCCTTGTATGATTAGAGGTAAGTATTTTGATAAGGCTCATTGTGATATTGGTGCTATTGTTAGTTTAATGCCTTATTCTATCCATTTGAGACTTGATTTGGGCAAACTTAAGCCCACTAACATGTGCCTTTAATGGCAAACAAAATTATTACTTATCCACTTGGCATTCTTGAGAATGTGCTAACAAAAGTGGGTAAATTTATTGTTCTTGCTGATTTTGTTGTACTAGATATGGAGGAAGATCTTGAGATCCCACTCTTGTTCAGAAGGCCATTCCTAATAATAGTAGGTGCTATTATCGACATGAAGAAAGGTAAGATTACTTTTGAGGTAAATAATGAATTTATGGAATTTGATGTTCTTAAGATGATGAAATCTTCACCTATGGAAAGAGTTAGTAGGATTGACTCTATAGACTTGATTGATGAATGTACAAATGAGGTCAAATATGAATGCATGAGTTAAGACCCTATTCCCCTTTACTAAGTGCAAGAAGAAGAGGTAAATCTTTTAGAGACTACTTCACATCATCACTCCTTTCTGCCTTTTAGATTTGAACCTCTAGAGAGAAATGATGACCCAAAACCTTCTTTAAATGAAGAAGTAAGTTTTGAACTCAAGCACTTGCCAACAAATTTAAAATATGCATTCCTTATTTCTAAGTTAAAATTTCTTTTTATTGTGAATTCATCTTTGTCTTTAGAGAATGTTAATCTTTTATTTAAAATGTTGCTTAGACATAAGGATGCCATTGGTTATTCTTTGAGTGACCTAAAGGGTATTGGCCCAAATATTTGCATGCATAGGATAAATTTAGAAGACAATGCTAAGCCTTCCATTAAAGGTCAAAGGAGACTTAATCCAACCCTTAAGGAAGTGGTCAGAAAAGAAGTCACTAAGTTTCTTGATAATGGAATTATATACTCCATTGGAGATAGTAAATGGGTAAGTCCCGTTCAGCTTGTCCGTAAAAAGGGCAGCTTGACCATTATTAAAAATGAATCAAATGATTTAACACCCACCAGAATTGTCACAGGATGGCATATATGCATTGACTATAAGAGGTTGAACAAAGCAACTAAGAAAGACCATTTCCCGTTACTATTCATTGACCAAGTTTTGGAAAAATTAGCAAATTTTTCTTATTTTTGCTATCCAGATGGTCTTAGTGGTTTTTATCAAATTCTAATATATCCTGAAGACCAAGCAAAAACTACTTTCACATGCCCTTATGGCACATTTGCATTTAGATGTATGCCATTTGCTTTGTTCAATGCGCCTGCAACATTCCAAAGGTGTATGTTTTCTATTTTTAGTGATTTGATAGATGATCGTGTCGAGGTTTTTATGGATGATTTTAGTGTATATGGAATTAACTTTGAAAATTGTTTAGAAAATCTCTCGAAAGTTCTTAATAGATGTAAAGAGCATGGATTAGTACTCAACTGGGAGAAGTGTCATTTTATGGCACAAAAAGGAATATTATTGGGGCATATGGTATCGAGGAGAGGCATTGAAGTTGATAGAGCAAAAGTAAAGGTGATCACAAATCTGCCCACCCCAAAGTGTGTCAAGAATATAAGAAGTTTTTTAGGATATGCTGGCTTCTACAAAAGGTTTATTAAGGACTTTTCCAAGTTCACCAAGCCATTATGTAAATTGCTTGCAAAGGAGGCCACTTTTGAGTTTGATGATGCTTGTAATGAAGCATTTGAAACATTAAAAAAGGCTTTTACATTAGCACCAATTTTATAGCCACTAATTGGGAGCAACCATTTGAAATAATATATGATGCTGGTCACTTTGCGGTTGGGGCAGTTCTTGGGCAAAGGAAAAAAGGTAAGCCTTATATGATCTACTATACAAGTAAGTTACTTGATGTTGCTCAAGTCAAATACACCACTATGGAGAAAGAACTACTTGCTATTGTTTATGCATTTGACAAATTCAGAACATATTTAGTGGGATAAAAGGTAATTGTCTATTTCAACCATGCTGCTGTAAAATATCTCTTAAGTAAAAAGGATGCAAAACCAAGGCTCTTATGGTGGATTCTAATGCTCCAAGAATTTGATTGGGAAGTAAGGGATAAGAAAGGAAGTGAAAAACTTATAGCAGACCATCTATCTAGGCTTGATCAAGAAGGATTGAAGAAACATGATAATGAGGTACCAATAAATGAAACTTTCCATGGTGAGCATTTGTTTAGTGTTGTATCAAAAGAACTTCCATGGTTTGCTAATATAGCTAACTTTTTATTAAGTTGTGTTCTTCCCTATGGTATGGATTATAGACAAAGGAAGAAATTCTTACATGACAGTAAATTCCATTATTGGGAAGAACCTTTGCTTTACAAAAGATGTGCAGATGGGTTAATAAGAAAATGTATTCCTTGAGATGAAATCCAAGACGTATTGAGGCATTATCATTCATTGAATGTGGGCAGACACTATGGGACGTCAAAAACAGCCTCCAAGGTACTTCAATGTGGTTTTTGGTGGCCTACACTATTTAAAGATGCTAGAGACTTCGTGCTTAAATGTGATAAATGCCATCGGATGGGTAACATCTCTAGAAGGAATGAGATGCCTCTAAATGGTATTCTTAAAGTGGAACTCTTTAATGTTTTGGGTATGGACTTTATGGGTCCTTTCCCTAGTTCTCTTGGCTACAAGTATATTTTGGTAATGGTGGATTATGTATCCAAATGGGTTAAGGCAGTACCTATCATCACTAATGATGCTAAGGTGGTTAAGAAAATGGTTAAAAAGATAATCTTTCCAAGGTTTGGTACTCTAAGGGCATTAATTAATGATGGGGGTTCCCATTTTTGCAATCAAGTTATAGAAAGTCTCTTAAAGAAGTATGGAGTTATCCACAAAGTTGCTACTTCATACCACCCATAAACAAGTGGGCAAGTTGAGGTAAGCAATCAAGAGATCAAATGGATTTTGGAAAAGATGGTTTCTTCTTCTAGGAAAGATTGGGCATTGAAGTTGGATGATGCCTTATGGGCATATAGGACAGCCTTTAAGACCCCAATAGGCCTTACACCACATCAATTAATTTACGGTAAGTCTTGCCATTTGCCCGTAGAACTTGAACATAAGGCCTATTGGACAACAAGGGCATTGAATTTTGACATGAATAAGGCAGGAAAGAAAAGGATGCTACAACTTAATGAATTATAGGAATTGAGGTTGAATGTATATGAGAATGCAAGGTTGTATAAGGATCGTACAAAGCTATGGCATAACAAGAACATTGTTAATAGAGACTTTCATGAAGATGAACTTGTCTTTCTTTACAATTCAAGATTAAGGTTATTTTCGGGCAAATTAAAATCAAGATGGTCTAGTCCTTTTAAAATCGTCAAAGTTCATCCTTATGGAAAAATTGAAATTATTAATGATAAGGGAGAAATCTTCAAGGTTAATGGCCATCGTCTCAAGCCATATTTGATTGGTGATGTATTTGAACAAAGGAGTTCAATTCCCCTATTTACTCCTTAATTTGGAAAAATTTAGGACAAGCTATAAACCATTAAATGTAGCAAGGTATTATATATATATATATATATATATATATATATATATATATTTATCTTTGGTATTTTTCTTTAATTTTATTTTATGTTATTTCATTTCTTTTCACCACATTATCATATTTGTAGTATTTTCTTTCTTATATTTTCATAATTTATAATTTAATCTTCTATAATACATTTTTATTAATACACATAAAAAAAAATAGAATTGGGTTGTGCTGAGTCGGCACCATTCGTAACAAAACCAGGAGGGGCTGATTGTCCCAATGGTGCCGAGTCGTGCTCCCTCTTCCTTCCACCAATTTTTCTATTTTTATTTATTTATTTATTTTTAAACCCTAACCCTAGTTTTAAATTAATATTTCTTTTACTTTATATTTTATTTTCCTTTCCCTCTCTTATATCTTTCACATGATTCTACTTTCCAATTCATAATTTCAATTTCTAAAAACCTGAAAAGTTACATCCTTTCCCAATACATGTCATGCCTTTTCATCTCTTACACCATCTTCTCTTCTAATACCCCACACCTTACCTTCTCATCATTTAACACCCAACATTTCTTTTTTATTTAACACCCAACTCTCCCTACTATCTTCTTCTTTCCTTTCTAGTCATCTCTCCTTTCTCGTCCGTGAAATTCTCTCCTTCCATTCAAACTGAATACATTCTTTACTATGGGTAAGTCCAAAGCTTCTACTTCTTTAAGACAACATACTGAGGCAAGAGGAGCAAAATCTAGCCACCATTTATAAAGCTAAGTTCCCTATCCTTAAAAGCCCTGTCATAAAATGTTTAAATTCTCTAAAGTATTAATTAAGGAAAATTCCTATGCTTCATGTAAATAATTGAGAGGTTATCGAAAATGATTAATGTTATATATAAGCATCTTGCTTATATATATGGATTTATATCTAAATTGTAGCTATATAAAAGTTCTTATGGCTAACTAAGTGAGTTAAAAATATGGTAAGCTATATGTAAAATTAAATTAATAGTTAAAATCCTTTCTAAAGAAGAATTATCTACATAATTATTAGTAATATAATTATCGTTAAATTGTTGAGCCTTACACACCAAAAGGATTTTATATATGTTTTAAGCGTTACTTAGAGTAACTCTTTCCTAGTTGTATCTGAAAAATCTTTTAGAAAGTATATATGAATCTTGAATTTGAATGAGCAATTTCAACCTTG
Source organism: Reutealis trisperma (assembly GCA_947687605.1). Taxonomy (NCBI): domain Eukaryota; kingdom Viridiplantae; phylum Streptophyta; class Magnoliopsida; order Malpighiales; family Euphorbiaceae; genus Reutealis; species Reutealis trisperma. The sequence continues at coordinate 1,507,066 of CANTUT010000183.1, read as the reverse complement.
GAAATTTATGAAATTCTAAATTTCCCTTTTTATCAAGGATTAACCTTAACATAGAGATCCCCATTTGATGTGGGTAAGATATCAGATTATATGCACATAGGAATCAAATTATATACAGTGATATGGGGGTATATTATAAACATAACCTCTACCTCAGGTATGCCAAAGTGCCTCAACCCTAAATTTAAGGGAGCTTTATGCTTTGGGTATGCTACAAATAGCCTTTGCTTTAATTATATAGGAGCATGCTCATATCAAGAGCCTCTCCTTCGGGTATGCTCAAAAGAGTCGCTACCCCAATTAAATGAATGATCTCTGTTAGCCTTAATGGTATTGTAACCTAAACATATTGAAATTCTTGTTCATTAATACCCAACTAAGTTGATTATAAGATTCAAGAATGTTGTCACCCTATTTGCCAAATGTGATCTAAAAGTGAAATGACTAATTAATACTACAGCAATAGAAGATCTGTTTCAATGGAAATTATTATAAATTTGAATATTGTTTCCCTTAAATTAAAAAGTATATATACATGTATAAAATGTTTCCTTTTAAATTGTTAATGTCTATAAATATATATATTAAGTTCCAATGATATATAATATATTTAGTGACTTGTTTATTGAATAAAAATATTTAAAATTATAAATATGTATGATTTCCATAAAATTTGTATAAGTTTCTTATATGAGTATCAATAATTGATTTTTATGTAATTATATTCTAAATATCTAAATAATATGTCATTTTATAATAAAAATTATTTGGCTACTAGTTATTGTTTAATATATATATGTCATTGATATTAAAGCTAATTATTTACAAATTTCCATAAATCCCAGAAAATTTTCTTTTGCATGTGTGTATATGAATTTTTCTTGAATATTTGAAAACCATATTGTTATATAATTTTTATAAAGTTGTATTTTGAATATTATAAAAATTATAAGATTTAAATATGTTATATGTATTTTCCTTGGGATATTAAAAATGTTAGAAATGCAATATTAAACATTTCATAATTTATTAAGTATAAAATGTTTTCAAGAAACATGTATATTGATACAATGAGACAATTATTTATATATGGATATGTCTAAAAATTTATTGCTCTTATTATCTATGAATCTTGAATTTGAAGATTTATATAATGAATTATTATTTTAAATTTCTTATAATTAATTACGAGATTTTTAAAGAATTATATGTATGTAATAAATAGATTCTAATGTCTGTATTTATATGTTTAAACTAAACATATATTGCATAAAATTATCAAATTTCTAAGAAATATGAAGTTTCAAAATATATTTATAGCTCTAAATGTTCATTCCTATACTATAAGTATAGAGAACTATTGTACCATTCTAATCATACCAAAGTTCGAGATAATTTGATGAAGATAAGAACATATGCCTCAAGTGCTATGCAAATTGAAATTAAATAGTAAAGACTCCAAGATGTATGTGTTTTCAAAGATAGTAAATTTATATTGTATGAGTTGTCTAATTTCTAAAGAATATGAAATTTCAAAATGTGAACATATATAGTAAAGTTCAAAATCTCTAGAATCTTATAAATTTAAACACTTATTTATATACTACTAGTGTTGAAAATTACTTAAACATGTTCTACCCTTATCAAAGATTATTACATTCTAATAGAGGTAAGAATTATGGGTTACCATTCAAATTCAAATGTGAGATTTATAGACTATGACCTATTTACTACCAAAAGTATTAGTATCTCTCACACTAGTTGTTACAAGTCTTAGTCTGTATCTTATCATGTTAGAATCCAAATTTTGTACATGCCTCAAGATCCTCAAAGACTAATGAAGTAAAGTATCTCTGAATATCCCAAAGTACATCTCATATAGTAAATTAAAATAACCAAAGTGCTATGTTTGAAAAGATTTCATACATATACAGTTAGTTGAAAATGGATATTTATTTGTATAATTTCCTCAAATATTGAGAATAGCATAAAGTAAATAAATTAATATAAATATTTAAATTTCACAAATTATAAATAAATGATTGGTGAATTATATTTTAGATTTTCCAAAGATTGATTGTATTCTTTACTCACTGAGCTTTCCCCGAAGCTCACCCTCTCCACTCACCAGTTTTTGCAGGCGAAGACTGAGTATTCTCAAGAGTCTAGTGGATAGTGGCAAGTTGATTCCTCGAGCAATCATTTTTTCCTTGAGGATTTCCAAGTCAAAGTAATAATTTGACTTTTCATAATTGTTTGTATTTGTAAATAGATTTAAATGTCTTTAGATGCTCCATATGTGTAAGATAGTATAAATTTGATGTAATCAAAAGTATTTGATAAGTATTATATTAATGTGTAAATTGAATGGTAAACTAAGACAAACAATGAGTATGAGAATCAATAATGAATCTAGTGTGGAAAGTGTGATTGATATGCAAGTTGTGATCTTGGGCAATGTAGTTATTGATATCATATTGAGTTTCATTATATGTATGAGTTCTACGGGTTATTAGTATCTTTATGGTTACCCATGCTTTAGGACCATCACATCTTCAAGAGTGGGGTGTGACAAATGTCCACATTGGTCAAAATGGAAACACTTTCCACTACCATCCAAAGATGCATTTGTGGACTTGTTTTTGCTTACCCTACCATTTGGCTTCAGCTTGAACTCTTTATTTTTGCTTTTCTTCTTAGCAGTCTTACTACCAGAAGAAGCAACTAGAGCAACCTCCTTACCATTGCCTTTTATGGAATTTTGTGCAGTCATAAGACTTTTATGTAATTTGGCTCATAGATATTTGTGTTGATTGCTTTATAGGAGAATAGGTAAAGAACTGAGCATGTGAGATTTTAATATGATATTGTGAGGCCTCGCTCAAGCACCTATCTGATCTGCTAAAGGAATCAAAATGCCCATTTGGGAAAGAATAAACGAGGAAGCCCTCAGACTTATTTTTGATGGATCTGAAAATTATTTCTTAGAAATTTATTTTTATTTGGGAAAATATAAGAAAAAAAAACCCATTTGACTCTAATTATTACCCAAAGGAAAAAAAGATCACTAGCCTCAAAACCAAAAAGAATCCGAGGACTAGGCTTTTAGTTTACTTTAAAAAAATAAGTTTGACTAATTAATATAAGAGTGACTTAAAATATATTTCATGAATAATCTAATATGCATGAACAATTTATATTGTGCATGATCATTCAACTCATCCATTCAACAATAAAGTAAATATACAAGTAAAGTTCAAAAGAAAGTTAACATTACAATAAAAATCCTAAACTTAGAGGATACCTCCTCTAGCCCTTATGGGTTATAGGGAGGTCATACATTCCCCAAACTAAACCTAATAACAAAGCAAAAAGAAAACAAAATAAAGGAAAATGAAGAAGGTGATGGGGAGAGAATTAGTTAGTTTTAATAAGACTCGATGCTTAAACTGGGCATGTTTGTGTATCCCTTTGAATGGGAATCAAAATCCATGCAGTTCTCCCTTTTTGTAAAGGGGTTAGTCTAGACAAGCCATTTTATCAAGTTTTGATTGATTGATTAAAAGAGTGTTGAGTTGATTGAGTGAAACAATTGATTACCAAGTGGAGTTAATTAAGTCAGATTCTAATTAACTACTTTACAAATCCTAAGGAGAGAAACAATAGATAAAATAAAGAAAAGGGAGAGAAGTTTACCTCGGATGGCGAGCGACAACTAGCCTTAGATGGTGGGTGGTGGCTAGCCTTGAATTACGGACATAAGTCTTGGGCAATAGACTTGCCTTGAACAGGCGGGTGGATGACAACAGTATGTGCTATAAGAGCCATATAATAGTTATATAATTATAGATATTAATTCCCAATAGCATAATATATATATTCATAATATGAAAAGGGTTTTATATTATTGAATATAGCCCTTAAGTATTTGTAAGAGGATCTATTCTCAAGTGTTGAGAATAAGGGAGACAAATCACTCTTGCACAATTATTTTAAATATGTTCATAGTCATAGGATTAATCACTGGGCATCATTAATTCCAAAAGACCATCACCTCTATTTGTTTTCTATAATCAATATGTGAAATAGATGATTATAGAGGTAGTAAGTCTCATGCTACTTGACATATGTTGTAAATACAAACATGTGGATATTCATAGGATGAATAGTCAAACTGTGACGTTAGATGATAATAATATGGAGTTTTACTACTTGTCAATTATTCATCATCTAGGTCATAATAGTGTATATAGTCCTTTGACTTTAGGGATACTGTATATCATACATAGCTAGTTAAGATTTATTACTACTTACATAGATGCACCATTCATGTATGGATGTATGACATGTGATAGTTCTAATTTGTTATGTATGGAGGTAAGTGATCGCCAAGATAGAATTCATTATCTCGAGTAAACAAGGTTAACATCCTATGCTATCTAGTCATTCTTGACAACTAAATTTTCTGGCCAAAATAGTAAGATTCACTAAGAAGAGTTTCTAGTAGGAATCTAATCTCATAAAGAATTAGAACCAAGATAAGGACATGGAATTAAGGCACATTAGGATTTGACATAAACCATTACCCTAGCCAAGATTGGGATCTTTAATGAAGGAATTCTAGTGCATGATAATTTATAATCGATGGTCCATGTGATGTTTGAAGTTATCAACTATAAACATTTGTTTCTAATTAGGTAGTCACGATATGGAATGCTAGCTGTCACTCACAACTTATAGGACTAAGTGTTAAGTGGGGATTTCAAATTAGTAGAGAAAAATATTTTCTCATTCCCATTGCTAAGTAGACATGAACTAAAAAGTCACATACCTAATAGTGATCACTTTTCAAGTATAAAAGGTTTACTATAATAATTAATTAAAGTGTTTAATTAATTGATTAGTGGTAAAATGATTAAACATGTGATTAAATTTACAAGAACCTAGCATGTTTTGATGTTAAATCTAAAAAGATTTTGTTTCAATTAAATCTTAATTTGTATATAATGCAAATAAGAAAGATTAAATTGAAAATTGATTTGGACTAAGTCAAAGACTTAATTTTAAGCTTAGTGAAAACCCTTAACACATGAAATATGGCTTGAGTGCATATGTGATATGAAAAAGAGGCAATTTAGGTTTTTGAGAAAATTCACTATTCATGAGCCCATGTGATGAGTTTAGGAGTTAGAGAATAAAATGGTCATTTCACCCCTAAAGGATAAAATGGTCATTTCACCATTTAAAGAAGCAAAGTCCACCTTTGCCCCTTCATCAAGTGATGAGCTAAAAGAGTGTTATAGTCATTGTGAAGACTTAAGGGTTAAGTCTTGGAAAGAATATAAAAGCTATAAGTAAGAGTTGAACATGATTTTCATTTTCAAAGCTGTTAGAGAGAGAAGTTGAGAGAGAGAAAGAAAATATGAAGAATGAGTTTCTTCAATTTTTCTTTTGATCTTCAATTCTTTTCTTTGTTCTTTGTGAAAGAACAGATGCTTGCAAAATAAAAATGAGTTTAGTCCAAAACAAATCATAGAGAAACCTTAACTTCCTAAATGTTTTTTAGGGAAAATTTTGAATTAAATTTGGGCAACCAAGAGAGGGATTTGAAAACACCAAAGAAACCAAATGGAAGCTTGAAGGAGAGCTTAGTGTGGACGATCTAAAGGCTTCACACTTAGAATGCTCTTTATTAAAGAAACAAGGAAACTTCAAGAGGTAATATAATTACTCTCTCTTCTTCTTTTTATGCATATATATTTTTCACACAAATTAATTGATTGCTTGAATGAATTTTTAACCAAAGTGAGGGAAGTGAAATTTTAAAATGTTTGAAATTTCACCCCACCACGTTGCTTCCATTAGGTTTGGCTCCACCATTCCTTCAATTGGTATCAGAGCCACTTAATTTCTGTGTAAAACCTTTACATATGTTGTTTTGGAGGTTTCGATTTAGTTCAAAAGGAGTTGTTGCACAAATGTTGTGCTCTCAGACACAAAATTGGCATGTCGCAATCGCGAAAATGATGGCACGCCTGTAAACAAGTGGATTAGAATAAAAGTCATTTGTGTTGATTACGAGAATTGTGACCATGATTCAAATTTTGTGCTCACAAAATCCATATCGCAATCGTGCAATTTTCACTGTCACTACCCAACTTTAATTTTTTTTTCAAAATTGTTTTAGATTTATTTTTCAATCAAATAAATTTCTATGACTTGAAATATGATTTTAAGTTACAGAAACCTTGAACATGTGATATTCAAAATGAATTTTTTGGAAATGTTCCAATGATAAAAAAACATATTTATAAATGCAATTGTTGTGTATATATGTTTTGTTGTTGTTTGAGAGGCATGTGTCACATCCCAACTTCTGACACTTGACGGTCCAAGAACATGGGGAGACATAAGGTCACCCATGCCCGTTGAACCCACTAACACTTATACAAATATTGCCTATGATCATACCAAAACCTCTTATATTAACTTAAATAATCTTTTTTTTTTTTTTAGAAAACCTTATGTTGCGGAAGCATAGATAAAATGTACTTTAAACATAATCCATAAGGAAATAATATTTATAATCTAGTTGAAACCTTAATAAATAACATCTCAAAATAAACATAAAAAATAAATATTCCTGAAGCATCTAACGACAACCCTTCATAGCATAGTATTATTAAAGACTTGGATAAGGAATTTCCCAAGCGAGATAGGATGCTTGAGCCATCACCTTGCCTCTTCATACTGCTTACCTGGAACCACAAAAAGAAAAATGGTGAGATAGATGATCTCAATGAGCAAACAATATGGCACTTACAATAACGCATATCCCTTTTTAAAAGGAAACTTATAGCTTATAACACATAGTTCATGTTTTATAATTCATGAATAAAAGGTTGCAATTTAGCAAGGTTTCAGAAATCACACATATAACACATAACATATAGAGTAAAGGCTATTGCCATGATCACTTGAACACATAGAGGAGAGGTGGCCTTAAACGAAATTCCAACACCTATCACATAGAGAAGCATGAAGTTGATCAGGCACCATGGCTAAGACTGCCCCTTGTAGCTGAGGTGGATACACAACCCCTATCCATTGGATTAAGACTATATGCATAGGTTATGATGATTACCCGTATAAGCATGAGGATTTCTACATAAAGGGTTAGAGGTACCATAGTTAGAGCTAATGGTAATCACATATAACAATAGCATTTATAGCAATAATAACATGTATCACAATAATAATAGCAGTTTAACTTTTGAACAAAAGATACAATGATAATGTAGTTCCAGAAAGAATGTAAGTCAAGGTAACAATCATAAAGGTATTATCATTGGATAATCAAAAATGACTTTGGACCAATTATCCTTTGGCAACCTAAGCTTAACAAGGAAATCATTGAGTTTCATTTTAGAATAGAAAGAACTAGGGTTTCAAGAATGTCAAGGGTACACAAATCATGATAGCTTGTACTTGTAACAATATCATAATATTTATTCACCTTGTGGTTCCTTCCCTCATAGAACACATAGCCCTTTTGAACCTCTAAAACTCCTCATGCTCTAACATAATATTTAATTCAATACTTAGTATTTATTTAATCATGATTTTATCCTATCCCATAACTACCCCATGCACATATAACATTCGCATACACTTAAAGTTGCACATATAAGTGTACTTCATCACTTGCACATAATATGTTGATTTTAAAGTCTTGAACACTTAGCTATTATAGACCTATATGAAAACACATTATAATTCATGTCAATAACTTTCTAAGGTCAACATATTATCATTATCTTAATATCAATTCACTTTAACAATCGTCTTAGCACACTTAACACTTCTATATATGTCAACTTAAACTTATCTCTTATGACCAACTCATTCAATCAATCTCTTCATCAATTCAAGATCATTAATTCATTGTCAAGTCAACATATAACCTACTTCCATATTATCCAATCACATTGACATATTAATCAAAACATAAGGTTAAGATACCTTAAGTATACCAAATTACCTCTTAAGCTTGTCTAGGGTCATTCTTTCAACCAACATGCAATTTAACTATTTGTCATTCATTCATACAAGTCTATAATAATTAAAATACATTACAAAAAATTATGGATATTAGGACAAGAATCCCAATGTAGGCCGAATACTCTATAAAGGAATAACTGAATTTTCTTACTTTTCATACTTTCCATCTATTACAATAATAGGTAGAAATATGATTTGAATCAAAATTTTTCATGTAATCAAAACAAAAATCATTTTATAACATTAATCCATAGGAATCAACACATATATATATATATTCATATGCATGAAAATTTCTAACTTTAGGTTTTAGGATGAAAAACCATGAGTTTTCTTATTTTTGCTACTTTCTAGTTATTACAGCAATATGTAAACATGTGGTTTAAACCATTATTTTTCATTCAATCACAACAAATATCAGTTTATAACATTGATGTACACAAATTGGCAGCCATGGATGCTTCTTATGCATGAAAATTCCAAGTATAGGGTTTAGAGTGAAAATCATGTGTTTTCTAGCTTTTCGTTCTTTCCGTTCATTACAGTAATATGTAAATACATGATTTAAATCATTATTTTTCATCCAAATAAAACAAACATTAGTTTAGAACTCCATCATACACAAATTGTCAAGCACATGTATATATAACCATAGAATTTTCTAACTTTCAAGTTGTAGAATGAAAACCTTGAATTTCTTAGTTTTTAGAAACTTGTTGGTCATTACAGTAATATGCATAAATATGGTTTACTTTAATATTTTTCATCTAAACACATTAAAAATTAGTTTAGAATAGAAGCACATAAAAATTTGCCACCCTTGGTAATGTTTATGCATGAAAAATTTAAATTTTGAGTTATAGGATTCACTTTTGGAAAAATCGCATAGAGAGGTTGGTGTTTTCAATAGAAAAATTGGTCTTTTTCTCTCAAGAAAACACCTAGGCCAAATTTTATTAGTAAAATTTCAGTTCAAAATAATTTTTTCATAATTTATTTCATAGAAATCAGATAAGAAATTGAAAGGAAAGAAAAACTTACGAATACGGTAAAGAAATCACAAAGTTGAAGGTGTTTAGTGAATTTCGGTAGAGAGAATGATTTTGGGAGAATTATTCTGTTAAAATAATTAAATAACAAAGTGATGGCTATTGGAATGAAGGCCTAGTCAAATTTTAGGTATTTATATGTAGGGTTTTGGACAATTTCCAATATTACCATTAATGAGCTAGGTTAGGAGTGTTTTAGTATAGTGGGTTTTTGGGTATTTAGGCTTTTTAATTAATTTTGGGGCTGATTATAAGTAATTTAAAATAAAATATTTTTTATTATTTTCATTAAAATTTTGCCCAAAACATTTATGTAAAAATTATTTTAAAAATACATATAAAATTATTTTATGCTTAAAAATCGCCTTTTTGCATGAAAATTTATTTTTTGTACAATAAATTATTTTATGCTAATGCAATTCATATAAATTATTTATTTTATAATAATAACTCATATTATGCATATTAAAATTAATTTAACATGTCACATACTCATCAATCACATAGCACATAAATTCATATAAAAGCACATACTTATCTTTAGTAGTTCTAAGTCAAGCAAATTGGTCATGAAAACTACTAGGGTGGGTGTGGGTTGTTACATTCTCCCCCCTTTAAAAAAAATTTATCCTCAAATTTTCAAATCTAACAGCACAATACACTCTGCTTAACTTCTCTGCCATACTTCTGTTGCGCCGCTCCAACACAATATCTAACTACAATTAACATATCAAATATCATAAGGTAGATACTCACAATCTATCAAAAAAATCACATTGATAAACTTTTGGCTTAATCTACAACTATGTTAATCTCTTGTTCAAACAAATCTTAAACTATTTCTTAATAATTTTTGTATCCTTTAACCTCAAACAAGATTAATGGAACCTTTAATTTCACCTTCAATCAAATATAATCCCTAGCATTTCCTTTCCTTATATATCTATTATTATTAATATCTATACTACTACTTTAATCACCACGTCCATTCATTATTTATTACATTAGTCATATAAGAATTCAACAGATAATTCCAAATTAATAACTCCAATTGATATTTGACAATTCTCTTTCCATATTAATAATCATTACTTAATCTATTATAACCTCAATAGATATTTTCATGATTAATACCTTGCTATCATTACAATTTCTGCACTCCCTTCAATCATCAATTAAAACATATTTAAACTTAACAACCATTCCTATATATATCATATTCCAAACGAACTTGCATCCTATTAGTTTACGATCTCAAATAACTTACAACTATTTCAGACTTACTCTCGTTTTGTATAATATATACATCATTATCATGATTAATTACCTAATGCCTCATAATTTTTATACATTTAGCTTGTAATATCATTTCACTTTAGATTTTCCACTTACATCTCACTATGCTTCACATTCCTAATCATTTAACTTATCCATATTAAAATAATAAACCTTTTAATACCATTGCTATTTAATGAAATCTTTATGCAACTCTTATATCTTTCCAAATCTATGCCATTCTAGGTTATCTTAATAAAAATTCTTTCCATTCTAAAGATCACTACTAAATTTTCCAATAAACTCAATTGAACATTATTGTATCTAACACCTTAAAACATTTCTCATCCAAAGGACTCAAATCCTTTTCAAGTATATTCAAAACTATTAAATTTTTCAAAACTACATAGAATCATATGTAAGAATCAAAACATTTTTATCCTTGCATATAACATGCAACCTTAATGCAATGCTTGATGCAGTTTATGACATATGATTGATGTTGTATGATTTTGTAAAACAAAACTCGATGCATATAGACAAATACACTGGACACAAGTATATAATCAAATCGAATCAAATATAGAACATTTTATCTTAAAATCATTTGAAATTTTGAATTAAATAATTTTATACTCTCATAGACCAAGTCCTCATGGATCCTCAAATTTACAATTCGTATGGCTTTAACATCTATTACTTTATAAAAAATTTAGATCCTTATGCTCTGATCGCAACCTATATACTCAAAGGAATCTCATCACTAAAGAATCTCTACTAGCATCATACTTATCCTTTTACCATTATTACAAGTTTTAGAATACTTATCCTTTTATGTCTCCCCCTCTTAAAAGAAATTCATCCTCAAATTTCAAATACTTACTTATATGTTCTTGAAATATGGGGATGCTTCTGTCATATCCCTTGCTTGACTTCCTAAGTATACTCATCCATTTTGTGGTCATGCCAGTATACCTTAATTATAAGTATCTCTTTGATACACAATTTCTCCCCATCCTTAATTCGAAACTCTATTAGCTTTTCTCTATAGTTAATATAAGCTCCATACTTATATAACCAATCCCTTCCTAAGATCACATCGAATTTAGGACACTAAGATCTAACAACTCCACAGGAAGTTTTCATCCATCAATGTCTACCTTGCAATCCTTAAACATATACTTTACTTTCATCATTATTCCCAAAGAGGTCGACACTACTAAGGGTTCACTAATTAATTCCTTATCTTTACTGAGACTCTTAGCAAAATATAGAGATGTAAACAAATGCGTAACACCATAATCAATCAAGCATCTTGTACTAAAATTTCGAATGGGAATAATACCTTCTTCTTTTAAATCACACTAGATAAAAATTCTTCCTTTGACTATACTCGATATCTACATAAGTGATAGAGAAATCCCTAACTCTCTTGTTGTTCTAGTCTATAGGGTAGCATCTATGCCACAAATTCCTTAATGTACTTCACTTACTTCATTCCATATACTTATATATAATGAAACTGATTCATTTCATTCTCCTACTAATCATTAAATATCCTTCCTCTTCTTATGGAATCAATCAAAATTACCATTTAATAACTCCATTCAATTCATATATCAAACTATTGTAACATGTAAGCATCTCATACCTCATAACATTATACCTATCAATCATTAATCTAAATTGGATCAAACTTAGTCAACTTCTCTTTCTAATCCACTTAGCCTCACTATCAAATTATCATATTTATCATGCATTTTAATGCATACCCATTATATCATATCATAAGACACATATCACATATGACTTATCATATAACATATGTCACATAGCATATAACATGTATCATGTATCATAATCATGTAATATATAACTTATAGCATCATGAATCCTCCTATCATATAGAAGTGAATCATATGATAGGCAAAAGAATCAATGCACATTAAGTCACTAAGCAATCAATTACCGTCATTCGCATCGCAGGAATCTTATACCCCTAGGCCAATTGTTACCATCTACTAATAGGAGTCTCAATTATGTCTCTTATTATTAGCTCCTTGCCCTCGAAGTTGCGACAGTCTAGGTGGTGGAGGTGCCGAGGTCACATTTTCCAAGTTTCCCTTTTATGGGTAGTCTTTGCGGAAATGGCCCATCTAACCACATTTGAGACATGCGCCAAAGGCTTTCTAGCAAACTCTATAATTTTTCTTGTCACAATGACCACAGGCATGAAGCTGCTTTGATTGACCAGTGTTCCTTCTAGGTGTTGAAGTTGTAAGTGAAGATTCCTTTCCTGGACCTCCTCATCCCCCTCTATGCTGGCCTCTATGACCTTGGCCCTTATGCCTACTCTTCTGTTCATGTTCAACACGCTTAGCCCTTTTAGCCTTATGCCTCTTCTCCATGTTCCTTCTCAAAGCATGCACTAAGGACCTAAGACATTGATTTTCTTCCATCAATTCTGAATAGTTTCTTTCAAACCTTTGCATCTTACTCTGTCTATTTATAACCTAGACATTCCACAGAGTCCTCCTCATAAAGAGTCTTTTCTCTCTTTAGGTAGATCACAGGTATGGCTTTCTCAAACATCCCTCTCCATGTCCTCTTGCAGGCCACATGCACTGCTCTAGGTCATGGACCTCAAACAAAGGTAATCTTCTTGGTCATCTGGTAAAAGAATCATAAGGCACACAAGCAAACAATAACAAACAGTACTATAATTTATTAGGATTTTCGCGAAACTATACTAATGATTGATGGCAATGACATGACAGGAAAATTCCTATGCTCTAGGATTATACTTATTTATCCTAATACATAGACAAGTCTAAACTAGACTTTTAAAAACTACAACTCTGATACCAACTTTGTCACATCCCAACTTCTAAGACTTGACGATCCTATAACATAGGGAGACATAAGGTCACCCATATCTGTATAACCCACTTATACTTATATAAATACTGCTTAGGATTGTACCAAAACCTCTTACATTAACTTAAATAAACCCTTTTTTTTTTTTTTTAGAAAACCTTAAGTTGTAGAAGCATAGTTAAAATATACTTTAAACATAATCCATAAGGAAATAATATTTATAATCTAGTTGAAACCTTTATAGATAACATCTCAAAATAAACATCAAAAATAAATATTCCCAAAACATCTAATGACAACCCTTCATAGCATAGTATTATTAAAGATTTGAATAAGGAATTTCCCAAGTGAGGTAGGATGCTTGAGCCATCACCTTACCTCCTCATATTGCTCATCTGGAACCATACAAACAAAAAGGGTGAGATAGATGATCTCAATGAGTAAACAATATGACACTTACAATGATGCATATCCTTTTTTAAAAGGAAACTCATAGCTTATAACATATAGTTCATGTTTTACAATTCATGAATCAAAGGTTGTAATTTAACAATGTTGCAGAAATCGCACACATAACACATAACACATAGAGTGAAGGCTATTCCTATGACACTTGAACACATAAAGGAGAGGTGGCCTTAAATGAAATTCCAACTCCTATCATATAGAGAAGCATGATGAAGCCCCACAGCTAGAATTGCCCCTTCTAGCTGAGGTGGATACACAACCCTTATCCATTGGGTTAAGACCGTGTGCATAGATTTTGATGATTACCCACATTAGCACGAGAATTTCTGCATAAAGGGTTAGAAGTACCATAGCTAGAGCTAATGGTAATCACGATAAGAATAGCATTTAAGGCAATAATAACATATATCACAATAACAATAGCAGTTTAAATTTTGAACAAAAGATGCAATGATAGTGTAATTCCCAAAAGAATGTAAGTTAAGGCAATAATCATAAAGGTATTATCATTGGATAATCAAAAATGAATTTGGACCAATTGTCCTTTAGCAACCTAAGCCTAATAAGGAAATCATAGAGTTTCATTTTAGAATAGAAAGAACTTGGGTTTCAAGAATGTCAAGGGTACACATATCATGATAACTTATACTTGTAACAATATCATAATGTTTACTTACCTTATTGTTCCTTCGCTCCTAGAACATGTAGCCCTTTTAAACCTCTAAAACTCCTAAAGCTCTAACATAATATTTAATTCAATACTTAGTATCTATTTAATCATGATGCTATCCTATTCCATAACTACCCCATGCACATATAACATTCATATACACTTAAAGTTGCACATATAAATGCACTTCATCACTTGTACATAACATGTTGACTTTAAAGTCATGAACACTTGGCCTTTATAGGCCCATATGAAAACATATTATAATTCATGTCAATACCTTTCTAAGGTCAACACAATATCATTATCTTAATATCAATTCACTTTAACAATCATCTTAGTACACTTAACACTTCCATATATGTCAACTTAACAAATAACCTTTCAAATGTCATGCTTATCTCTTATGACTAACTCATTCAATCAATCTCCTCATCAATTTAAGATCATTAATTCATTGTCAAGTCATCCTACAACCTATTTCCATATTATCCAATCACATTCACATATTAATCAAAACATAAGGTTAAGATACCTTAAGTATATCAAATTGCCTCTTAGACTTGTCTAGGGTCATTCCATCAACCAACATGCAATTTAATGATTTATCATTCATTCATACATGTCAATAATCATTGAAATGCATTACACAAAATTATGGACATTGGAATAAGAATCCCAATGTAGGCCAAATGCTCTATTAAGGAAAAACTAAATTTCTTACTTTATGTACTTTTCATCTATTAGAGTGATATGTAGAAACATGGTTTGAACCAAGATTTTTCATGTAATCAAAACAAAAATCATTTTATAACATTAATCCATAGGAATCAGCACATATATAAATCCATATGCATGAAAATTTCCAACTTTAGGCCTTAGGATGAAAAACCATGAGTTTTCTTATTTCCAGTATTTTTCAGTCATTACAACAATATGTAAACATGTGGTTGAAACCATTATTTTTCATTCAATCACAACAAATATCAGTTTAGAACATCAATGTACACAAATTGGCAATCGTGGATCCTTCTTATGCATGAAAATTCCAAGTTTAGGGTTTAGAGTGAAAATAATGAGTTTTCTAACTTTTCACGCTTTCCGTTCATTATAGTAATATGTAAACACATGATTTAAATCATTATTTTTCATCCAAATAAAACAAACATCAGTTTAGAACTCCATCATACACAAATTAGCAGCCAAATATATATATATATATAACCATAGAATTGTCCAACTTTCAAGTTCTAGAAAAAAAAAAAAACTTTGAATTTTCTAGTTTTCTGAAACTTTTCGGTCATTACGGTAATATGCAAAAATATGATTTAACTCAATATTTTTCATCTAAACACATCAAAAATTGGTTTAGAATTGAAGCATGTAAAAATTCCCCCTCTAGTAATTTTTATGCATGAAAAATTCAAATTTTGATTTGTAGGATTCACTTTTGGAAAAATCGCATAAAGAGGTTAGTGTTTTCGGTAGAAAAATTGATTTTTTTTTTAAATCACCTAGACCAAATTTTATCAGTAAAAATCAGTAAACATTTAGTTCAAAATAAATTTTTCATAATTTATTTCATAGAAATCAGATAAGAAATTGAAAGGAAAGAAAAACTTACAAATATGGTCAAGAAATCGCAAAGTTGAAGGTGTTTTGTGAATTTCGGTAGAGAGGATGATTTTTGGGAGAATTTTCTGCCAAAACAATGAAATAATAGAGTGATGGCTGCTTGAATGAAGGGCTGGAAAAATTTTAGGCATTTATATGTAGGGTTTTGGACAATTTCAAAGATTACCCTTAATGAGCTAGGTTAGGAGTGTTTTAATATAGTGGGCTTTTAGGTATTTGGGCTTTTTAATTAATTTTGGGGCTGATTATAAATAATTTAAAATAAAATATTTTGCTTATTATTTTTGTTAAAATTTCCCCCAAAACATTTATTTAAAAATTATTTTAAAAATACACATAAAATTATTTTATGCTTAAAAATCGCATTTTTGCATGAAAATTCATTTTATGTACAATAAATTATTTTATGATAATGCACTTCATATAAATTATTTATTTTACAATAATAACTCATATTATGCATATTAAAATTAATTTAACATGCCACATACTCATCAATCACATAGCACATAAATTCCCATAAAGACACACACTTAGCTTTAATAGTTCTAAGTCAAGCAAGTTGGTCATGAAAACTCCTAGGGTGGGTGTGGGTTGTTATAGCATAGATAGTTGATCATGGATTAGGAAACTACAATGTATGATTTCTTATGTCAATATGTATTAATTAATTTTATTATTTGATGGGATGTACTTAAATGTTAATTACTCATTTAGGTTGTAAATTAATTTCATTAAGCCTATAATCTCTTTTGCTTTTGTAATCTCATGATGTGCTAAAACATACACTAACAAACTGTAAGTGTACATGTCATTATCAAGTAATAAATTAGTGATATTATTATTATCTCCACGAGGATAATGTATAAGTATTAATGCAAACTTTGACTATTGTCTAGTTGATTAAAATGAAGATTGATTAAACTAAGCGAAATTAACTAAGATAATTTAAGAAAGCAAATAAATGATATTGATGGAAATAATCTAGGCAAAGCTAATCTAGATATGAATCCCCTTAATTTGTCATGCATATCAAACAATAGGTTGAGTTGGACCCCTGCGAGATTATTCTACAACCTCTCTCAAGTGATCTAAAACCTAATTCCTAGGTAAGTTTGAAGGAATCTCTTCTCACCCAAGATCAAATAGGAACAACATTAATATCAAGGAGGTAAAATCCAAAGAGTCTTGTAGATCTATCTCTAGCATCCCAATCAACTCTCTACTTCCATAGGTGATCTATCTATATCAAAGTATCTCTACTCATCCAACATAGAAACAATATCCAATTAAAAAGCTAGCAATTGTTAATTAGAATAATAAGATTTATCATGAAAATAAAACAACCAAAGATGAATTGATTAAAGATTAAATCCTTCAATTTATACAATCAAAACTAGGGTTCATCGCAAATAGAATTAGCTCATATTAAAATTGAAAAACAATGATGCAGAAAACAAAAGAAGAAGAAATCTCAAATAGATCTTGAAGATATTCTTTAAAATCTTCTCTTCAGTCTTCCACATCCACTTGGATCTTGGTCTTTGATTTGATTAAGCCCTCAATATCTAGCCTTCAAGCCTCTCCTATGAATCTAGGGCTTAGCCAACCCTTTAGATCTCCATTTTTGCTCTTGGGTGGCTCTTTCTTAAAATGTTGTATGATCTGATTTGTATTACTGGAATTTAACCTCACATCACTGGAGCCACGGCTGGGATTCCAACTGTGCTAACGATGCCAGGGTCCACAAGTGAAATCTCAGTGGTGCCTCCACCCGTGGGAAGCTGCTAGATGTATTTCTAATTTGCTCTTATCACAATGGTGGAATCCTAGCTGGGATTTCAGTAGTGTCTGCTCACACGAGTGGAATCCCAGTTGGGATTTCACCTGTGTCTACCCATGTTATTCTAAAAGTCAACATTTTGGCTTGGATCTTTCACCATTTTGAGTCACATTTGGTTCATGGCATCATTTGGCACCGAATTAACCAAAAGAACTCTAGAAAAGCACTAAACAAACAAATCAAACTCAATTTAAGGACAAAATATATTAAAAACAAGGGGTGAAGTGTAGTCAATTAAGTACTTATTATCTCACCTTGGAATGCCAAAGTTACTAATAAGTACTTAATTGACTACACCTTACCCCTTGTTTTTAATATATTTTAACCTTAAATTGAGTTTCATTTTTTTGTTTAGTGCTTTTCCAGAGTTCTTTTAGTTAACCTAGTGCCAAATGATGCCATAAACCAAATGTGATTTAGAATGGTGAAAGATCTAAGCCAAAATGTTGACTTTTGGAAGAAGATGGGCAGACACCATTAAAATCCCAGCTGGAATTCCACCCGTGTGGGCAGACACCACTGAAATCCTAGCTGGGATTCCACCCATGTGATAAGAGCAAATTAGAAATACATCTAGTAGCCTCCCACAGGTGGAGGCACCATTGAGATTCACTTGGGGGCCCCTGGCATCGTTGGCACCACTGAAATCCCAACTATAGCTCTAGTGGTGTGAGGTTAAATTCCAGCAATACAAATCAAATCAGATAGCATTTTAAGGGGGGGGCTGCCACAGAGCAAAATAGAGATTTAAGAGGGTTGGCTAAGCCTTAGAGTCATGGGAAAGGCTTGAAGGCTAGAGATATTGAGGACTTAAATCAAATCAAAGACCAAGATCCAAGTGAATTTAGAAGATTAAAGAGAAGATTTCAAAGAACATCTTCAAGATTTGTTTGAGATTTCTTTTTCTTTTATCTTCTACATCTTTGTTCTTCAATTTTAAGATGAACTAATTCTATTTGTGATGAACCCTAGTTTGGATTGTATAGATTGAAGGATTTAGACTTTAATCAATTCATCTTTGGTTGTTTTATTTTCATGATAAATCTTATTATTATAATTAGCAATTACTAGCTTGTTGATTGGATATTGTTTCCATATTGGACAAGTAGAGATACCCTAGTATAGATAGATCACCCATGAGAATAGACAGTTTATTGGGGTGCTAGAGATAGACCTATAAAACTTCTTTAGATGTTAATCTCTTGAACTTAATGATGCTCCTATTTAATTATATGTTGAGAAGAGATTTCCTTATAATACTTAGGAAGTTAGGGATTTAATCAATTGAGAAAGGTTTTTACCTAATTTAGTGAGAGTCTAATTCAATCAATTATTTGATATGCATGAGGAACTAGGGGGATTTATATTTAGATTAGCTTTGCCTAGATTATTTTTGTCAATATTATTTACTTGCTTTCTTAAGTTAGCTTAATTAATTTAGCTTAGTTTAATGAATCTACATTTTGATCAACTAGACAATAGTCAAAGTTTATGCTAGTACTTATACACTATCCTCATGGAGACGATACTCATATTCACTACTTTATTACTTGATAACGACTTGTGCACTCGCAGTTTATTAGTGTGTGCTTTGGCACATCAAGTTTTTGGCCTTGTTGCTAAGGTTAGTTTTATAATATTTGCAATATTAATAAAGATTATTGATCAAGTTTTTATTTTCATATTTGTTTTTGTTTTTGCTTTCTTTGTTTTATTTGTTTTATTTGTTTTTTCTATTTTACATTTTTGTTTTGTTTTAAGTTTGTATTTCTAGAAAAAAAGAAAAAGAAAAATTTCTCCATGGCTGATCAAAACTATGAGGACTGGAATTTTTACCCAAATACAGAACAGGGATACCAGGGAAATCAGTATCATGATCATGGATACATCTATCACACTGATTTTCCAGAGGAATATAGATAGGAAGAACCAACAGAAAAGTCATCCCTTGAGCTTGCATTAGAAAGATTCACGGCATCTATGGAAAATTGGGTTGGGGAATTGGACAAAAGAAATGAGGCATTAGCAGTTGGCTTCCCAACTCAATTTGAAATGGACACTACATTAGAGGATGACGAGCATACACAAGAGGAGTAGAGGTTGGAAGAGATGTTTGTGACTTTAGTAGGAGCTACAGAGAAAAGATTTCAGAGCATCGAGATAGCTCTGGAATATTAATAGACTTCTCTTCACAACTTAGAAAATTTCATTGGGTAGATTTTGGAATTGTTAAGTGAGAGATTTGAAGGCAATCTAGCCAACGATACCAAAGCCATTCCAAAAGAGCAACAATAGACCACTGCCATCAATTGGTTTTGGGATGATGAAAATGAAGAAGACGAGAATGGTGAGGCAAATTTGGGAACACTACATAAAGAAGTTAACGAGGATGATTGCTTAAGTAAGCAACCCCAATTCCAACAATGGGGCGTGAATGGAGTGGAATCCAATATTGAAGAACTCTCTTCCGATGATAGTGAGTTATGGGAAAGCATGGAGGGGGAAGCTATGCATGCTAAAAATCACACCTCCCCTATTTTTTCAACCCTCTCACTTTTTGAAGAGAATGATAATAACCCACTTACAACCCTGATACCCACCCTTCCTTTACCCCAATTTCCATCAAATGAACACCTAGCCACACATGATCCCACACCTTTGCCACCTTTCTTTAAGTGTGTATTTGTTAGAGAATCAAGTATGTGGCTAGTACTTTTAATCTCTAAATTTTCTTTGGAGAGGGAGATATGTTTTATGGAGGTGTTAAAGCAAAAGGTTAGTGAATTTGGGTGGAGCATCTTGGAATTGCAAGAGGTGGCTGCCACTGGTAACATACATGCTTTCTTTAGTGCCAAAGCTAAAATCCTTGCATTTAGTCTATGGGTAAGACTGTTTGATGATGGGTCTAAACCTGGCAAGCTTCAGTTTGCACAAAATGGAGAGCCAAAAATATTTTTTATTGCTGAAAGAAGACTTTGCAAAGTCCACAACCTTTGTATACTCTTTTTTATCTTGAATTATGGAGGTAAACAACACAAGAAAACCTCTGAACTATTGGTGGAAGATGAATGATGATAACGTCCAGTTAATATGACGTTAAAGAAGCACTGAATGGGAGGCAACCCATTGATGGTTTTTGTTTTTATATTTATTATTTCTCTTTTCCTTTTATTTCCTTTCTATTTTATTTTGTTTTTATTTTTGTTTTAAATTGAATGGATCTTATCTTGGTTGTAGTTCAATATTTCTATATGCAGAAACAATGATCATGGCAAACTCTAACTAGAAGAAGCACCAGCACAGTTCATGTGGTATATCATTCAGGGTAGTTAATTCTCTCTTTTAATTTTTCATTTTCCTTGTTTACAACACGTTGGGGACAATGTGTTAGTTAAGTATGGGGGAGAGGTATATTATTATGCTGTATCTTTTATTGAATCTTGCGATTAAGTGAATTGAGTTGTGGTGATGGTTTGATTTGAAATCAACTCTCTCTAGTGATAAATTGGTCTAATTTTTCTGTGACAATGACTTGTTGCAGTGTGAATTAAATGTGGTGGTCATGATTAGGAAAGTAAATTGTTGCAAATCTTTTTGCCTGAAATTTGAAACTTTAGTTACACTTTTTGAGCCTATTTTATTCCACTGTTACTTTTGTTTTAGTTTAGTAGAAATGCTTAATACCTTAGGTAGCTTGACTATTTTTCTTGAAAAAGAAAAAACATAAGTGTATATATATATATATATATATATATATATATATATATATATATATATATATATATATATATATATATATATATATATATATATATATATATATATATATATATATATATAAAAGATTATGCAAATGAGCTTTGAAAATGTTTACATTTTTAACTATTCTTGACTTTTTAAACACAAGGGTTTGAGAATATGAATAGTGCTAGTAGCCATTTGAATTAGTGATTCTAGTTGAGTAACTGGAGGCCGGCACCACAAGTGTTTGTATTTGTGTAAAAAAGCTAGGTTGACAATTCAAACAAGTCGGGCTCCTTAGTTAATTAAAAAGAAAACATGAATTGAAATGTGTAATCAATGAAAAGTCAAGTGAGTTTTTAAGCATCCATGGGAAAAATCCTTATAAATCTACTTTGCTTGAACTTTTGTTTTTGTGGAATTATTTGCTCAAACTTGTAACTTTAGAATTTAGGTTTAATATTTTTGAGATTTGTTTTAGAGATTTCTTAATTTGGCTACCATGTTTGAGCCTTGATGATTTCAAGTTGTTGTAAATTATTTTGAATTTCTTTGACTAGAGAGGATAGGTTTTATTTCTTACTATTGTTATGATTTAATTTGCTTGACGACAAGCAAATACTCAAGTGTGGGGGAATTTAATAAGTACTTAATAGACTACACTTTACCCCTTGTTTTTAATATATTTTATCCTTAAATTGAGTTTGATTTATTTGTTTACTGCTTTTCTAGAGTTCTTTTAGTTAACCCTATGCTAAGTGATGCCATGAACCAAATGTGACTCAGAATGGTGAAAGATCTAAGCCAAAATACTGACTTTTGGAAGAAGATGGGCAGACACCACTGAAATCCTAACTGGGATTCCACCTGTGTGGGTAGACACCACTAAAAAACTAGCTAGGATTTCACCCGTGTGATAAGAGCAAATTAGAAATACATCTAGTAGCCTCCCACGGGTGGAGATACCACTGAGATTTCACTCATGGGCCCTTGGCATCATTAGCACCACTAAAATCCTAGCTGTGGCTCCAGTGGTGTGAGGTTAAATTCTAGCAATATAAATCAGATCAGATAGCATTTTAAAGAGGGGACCACCAGAGAGTAAAAATAGAGATGTAAGAGGGTTGGCTAAGCCCTAGAGTCATGGGAAAGGCTTGAAGGCTAGAGATATTAATGACTTAATCGAATCAAAGACCATGATCTAAGTGGATGCAGAAGATTGAATATATTGAAGGATTTAAATTTTAATCAATTCATCTTTGGTCATTTTATTTTCATGATAAATCTTATTATTCTAATTAGCAATTGCTAGCTTGTTGATTGGATATTGTTTCTATATTGGACGAGTAGAGATACCCTAGTTTAGATAGATCACTCATGGGAATAAAGAGTTGATTGTGGTGCTAGTGATAGACCTATAAAACTTCTTTGGATGTTAATCTCTTAAACTTAATACTGCTCCTATTTGATTATAGGTTAAGAAGAGATTCCCGTATAATCTCAGGAAGTTAGGGATTTAATCACTTGAGAAAGGTTTTTATCTAATTTAGTGAGAGTCTAATTCAATCCATTGTTTGAAATGCATGAGGAACTACGGGGATTTATATTTAGATTAGCTTTGCCTGGATTATTTCTATCAATATTATTTACTTGCTTTCTTAGGTTAGCATAATTGATTTAGCTTATTTTAATGAATCTACATTTTGATCAACCAGACAGTAGTCAAAGTTTGCTCTAGTACTTATACACTATCCTCGTGGAGACGATATTCATATTCACTAATTTATTACTTGATAACAACCTATGCACTTGCAATTTGTTAGTGTGCATTTCGGTTCATCAGTTACTAATGTAGGAGATGCAAGAACAGGAAGAGGTTCAACCCATGAAGATGCCTAGTAGGAACATGAAGATACAAGTGTTGTAATTTCATGTTTGTAATTTGTTTAACCCAAATCCCTAATTCATTCCTTGTGGCTAGGAAATGGATCAATAGAATCCATGATCTTACCCATGTGTATGTTGTCCATTTTATGAAATATATATGTGATATATATGAATGCATATGATGTATGTTTAAATTGGATAATATGCAAAACGAGACTAATCTATAAAGCTTGAAAATCTTCCAAAGGAAATATTGAGTCATGGTTATCCATTGGAATAATAGTTCAAGCAAAGTCAAACACTTATGGATACATAAGGTAAAGGGATTAATGACAGCAAAAGTAGAAGCATAGTGTGTGGAGCAAAATTTCAAACATTTCAAAATTTTGCTCCACCATTGTGGTAGGTTGTCACAACCCGCTTATTAAGCTGTGATGGTCCTATGGCATAGGGAGACATAAAGTCACTTAAACCCATAAAACCTCGCTTAACCTATAATCCTTTACCATCTATCATTTAGGACCTTATCCCAAGATCGTAACCTAATTACCTTTCCTTGTTACCCATTATTTGCTTATCATTTCCTTGTTAACTTATATATCATTTACAAACATAACTTGGAGAATTTCTAAAGTTGTATTCCATATTATTAACCAAATGCTCAGTATTTCATACATTGTTATAATAGTAATTACAATACAATTCACATTACATATACACCCTATAACATATTAGTGCTAACCCTTCGGTAACCATGGAGCTCTAACAATGATCTTTATAGTCAAGAGTCACAACACTGGAAATTAGCAGAGCAACTTCCAAGCAAGAGAATATGGCTTGGAATTTACCTTGCTAACTTGTCGACTTTGCCTGAAAAATTTGAACAACTAAAGAATGAGACAAGCTCAATGAGTACATAATAATAAAATATATATATATATATGGTGAGTATAGGGACTATTATTAGGAAGGGATCTTTATGGCAATGGAGAAAATAGAGCAAATTTAACCATTTTTGTCATTATGATTCATTTTCTCATTAAGATGGGAACAATATCTTTAGTAGAAATAATATTTTCTTATAAGTGGAATGCTTCCCACACATAATTTTAAGAGTAGTGGCATAAGCCTTGCTCACTCACATGCATCACATTATGCAAGACTCATAAGGTCTTACGGTTAGGCATTCCCCTTATTAGAGGTTGGGTACTCTTGCCCTACCCATAGGCTTATACCAAGTGCATAAGGTTTGATGTATTACCCTACATCAAAATGGTATTTTTGCTTATCAATATGCATTCAATGGAAGGTTTATTGGGAATTCAAAATAAGGAAATCAATGGAAAATATGCCAATACTAGAGTAATTCTCATCAAAGGTCACATTATGAAATCAATGTGGAAGGCTCACAATGGCAAAATGCTATGGAGAAATATCATATTCAATAGCTCAATACTCAGTAGACAATTCATGATCAATATGGAATTGGAGTATTCAATGAAAATAGTTTCATCAACAATGGTTCATAGAATATTATATTATTAAGTACTCACTTTGGACTCCTTTGCTCCTATTTACATTTAACTTTGATGATAGTGGTGCTTCTCACACTCTTAGACAATATCCTTGTCCTTGTCTTTAGATTCTACACATTACATTTCAATTAAACATTAATCACTTCTTTGTTATGTCATTAGTTTAAATTTAGCTTTACTTGTTAACACTTTCATTTTGTTCATTATAGTGCTCCCTTATTACTTTTAAGGTAAAGACATACTATACATATACTTGTTGCTAATTCCAATACTTTCCTTTAGTTGTTTTCAAATGGGTCACTTAGTGGGAAGCAGATTTGACTTGGAGTCATATTTGTCACACACTAATATTAGCTAAAAGTCCATTGTATCCTTATCATATAAGGACATTTATAAGTTACCATTGAGTGGAGAATCTCTAACCCTAAAATCTCTCTCTTCCATATCTAATATTAATTTATGCCTACATCACATATATGTTAGGGTTTAGAGATTCACTAAACCCACTTGTAAATAACAACATCACATGTGGTTTAGGCTTTTATAAAATGTTCAAGCCTAATTAAATTTAGTCCAAAACTATTTCAATTTAGTTGTCAATATTTGTATCACATACAAATCATGACTTAATTGAAACAAACCCTTTATGAATTAAACTTCAATACATGTTAGGGTCTTTGTGAATTTAATTACAAGCTTAATTCAATTATCATTAATAAATTAATTAAATAGTTTAATTAATTATTAATAAAATTCTATATCTTTGATTGGCGAATTCTTTATGGTGTGTGACTTCTAAGTTCATGTTCTAATTAGCAATAAGATAGAGAAAATTTCTTTTCTTGCTTAATGTGAAATCCTCATTTCACACTTAGTGCCATAAGTCATGAGGGATGCCTAGTATAACATATCATGACTACCTAATTAGAAATGAATGTCAGTGAATATATACACGAACATTACATAGACCTTTGATCATAATTATTGTGTACTTGAATCCCCCTACTTTGGATTCTCAATATCAGCTAGGGTCATGGATTAGTCAAACCCTATATGCTTTGATCATATGATTTCATCTCTATTTTAGTTCTCAATAAACTTAATCCCTCCTAGAAACTATTTTCTAGTGAATTTCATTTGCCTTAACCGAGGACTTGCATATCAAGAACAATTAGATATCATAGCATTCCTTCCTTGTTTACCCAAGTTAATGGATTCTTTTTTAGAGATTACTTACCTCCACTTATCATTAGTTAGGGCCACAACATGCCATATAACTTTGTGTGAATATTATTGGTATGTAAGCAGTAATAAATCCTAACCACAAATACGTTAGGTAACATATCACCTTAAATCAAAGGACTATATACACACTTATGACCTAGATGATGAGATTTTGGCTAATGGTAAAATTCCATGTATTCATCATCTGATGTCACTATTCAACAAATTCATCTCTATAAGAGTTCACAAATTATCATGGCATCACATGTCTGTAGCATAAGACTCACTACCTCCATTATTATAAGTATCACATACTTATCATGGATGACAATAGAGGTGATGCTCTTCTGGATTAAAGGTGCCTAGTCAATAATCCTATGACCATGAATAAATTTAAAGTATCTATACAAGAGTGATTTGTCTCTCATATTCTCAACTCTTTGAGAATAAATCCTCTTATAGAATACTTAAGGAACATATATTCATTACTAAAGGACAAATTCATTTAAAGAATATATATATTTTAGTGCCAATTGAGGATTATATTTACATTTACATAATCTATACATTGCTTTGGGGCATACATCAGTATCATAGGGGTGACATATTTAGTTTGAATGTTTTCTTGAAGTTATTATGAAGCCTGTGATGTTATGAGTATAGGATACATTATATGTCAATAACAACAATAAGTATCTGAGACATATGATGTTAAAATCACTATATTTGTTATTCCAATGGGTTTAACTTGACTAGTGTGAGAAGCAAATAATGACAATGCATATTTGAGGTTGGAAACACTAGGAACTGGATTAATTGAGCCTCACGAAGAGTTGTGATGAACAAGTATTGATCACTTATTAGATATCAAAATTCTAATAACAACAATATGTATCTGAGGAATTTGTGATAATCTAATATGAATTCAAACACCTACTAGAAATCTACCCTAATAGGATTTCTATTTCCTATTTGGAAGTATAAGATTCCCCAAATTAGTAGGATTACCATTTTGATTAAGACTAATTTATTATGCTAGCTACATAATTACATAAGTTATTAATCTTTTTATTTTTTACATTTTGATAATATGAAATTGACAAACCCACTTGCAAATATTTTAATTCTTTTAAGCTCACAAGGCCTATATTTATAGACTAGTTTGATAACCTTAAAATGGTCCTTGCATTTGAGTACATAGTGTATGTATTCAACTTGATTTGTTCTTGGTCTTTTAGAGAAAAGACTACTCTAAAGGAACATATCTCTCTAAGTGCAAAGGAAACAAAATATTGGATGAGGTTGATGCTATATGATTGTTTTATAAGTCAAGAGTTGCAAAAATAACATATGAGCATAACAAGACTCCAAGTAATTATACATCGTCTATAAGAGTTGTATGATGGACACAAATACACTGATTAATATGAGATATTAAGGTAGTTATTTTGTTTGATTATGAAGAAAGTTATAAAGAAAGAAAAAGGAAAAGAAAAGAAAGAAAAAGGAAAGGAAAAGAAATTGTAAAGGAAGAAAAGAAGAAAGTGTTTCTTCTTGATCTTTATAACTTTAGTTTTCTTTGTCTCCTCCATACTTTTCATTTTTGTTCTTATTCTTACTATTCAATTGGAGTAAGAAATTAGAGAAAAGAAATCAAAGAAGAAAATGTTTTATTTTTAATTTCTTGTTCTTCTATTTCTATCTAGTATTCTTTATGAAAGAATTTAAATTGTGAGTAACCTCTTTTATTTCGTAGTAATTTTTAATTAAACTAAATTTGGAATTATTTTCATATGATGATTAAATTCATTAAACAACTAGAGAGTCTAGATATTTTAACGAATAATAATTTTCAAATAGTTTAATTCTTTAAATTCATTCTAAATTTCCATTAGATGGAAAATGCACTTT
This sequence comes from Reutealis trisperma, assembly GCA_947687605.1. NCBI lineage: Eukaryota > Viridiplantae > Streptophyta > Magnoliopsida > Malpighiales > Euphorbiaceae > Reutealis > Reutealis trisperma. Next base: position 1,478,890 of record CANTUT010000183.1, on the reverse strand, counting down.
AAGATAACAGAAAAAGTTTCTATTATATATCCTAAAATGGAAATTACAAGGGATAATCCATAGATAATGCTATAGTTGACAAAAGAAAATGTTTCCATTGTCAAAGTTATGAATATTGGAAAAGTAATTGTTTTAATTTTTAAGAATACTAAAAGACAAAGAGAAGGATAAACCTTGTGAAGGTAAATCTATCTCTTATTACTATATTCCAATGATTCATATAGTTCATTTGTTGCTAGGATTTATGATATAGGTGCTTTTGTGCCATATGCAAGATCAGAGTAAGCAATGGAAGCACAGAGTTAAATCAAGTGATTTTAAGAGATCTAAAGGGCAAAGTGTCTGTTTCCAAAGAACTTTTAGAATACTTCATGATAATTTTAAAAATAATATTTTGTATATCTTGTATGTACTTAATGATGATTTTAAAATCATATTTTGTAAATCATGTATATATTTCATACTTAAACTACATTATTCTATAACTTCAAGGAATTGTGAATTTTGTTACAAAAAGAATGTTTGCATGGTTTATTATGGTAATAAACTTAAGAATATGAATTATATGTTTGATGTATTATTATTAAGTTAATAATAACAAAACAACTCTAAGTGTTTCTATCATAATGCCATAAAGAACTCCATTCTAAAATCACTATGATTTCTCAGATTAGTTTGTTTAGCTGAAAATAAGACAACTTAGTTGGATAACATCTATCACAACCCATCAGGGTATGAACTTATTTCAACTTAGAAGTCTAGTATCTAATGCAAAAACAACTAGATCACCTTTTGTTGGACAAAAGGATATAAATCAAAGCAGTTTTAGAATTTATGCATACAGATGCATCAATACCATTTGTGAAATAGTTAGTGGGCATTTTTCCTAATTCATTGTATTTACTTAAATATATATATAATATGGACTCATTCAAAAAAGAAAAAAGTAAACAAAATAAATTGTTCATTTGAATTTTTCAAACATTCAAGAAATTTAAGATGAAAAGGAAAATAAATATTAAGGATATTTCATGTAAAAAGGGAAAGAGTACCATAATTGTAATACCCAAGATTTCCCTAACCTATTAGAGTTAGTAATGGAGGCATTATAATGTCCATATATATATATATATATATATATATATATATATATATATATATATATATATATATATCATGCTATTCCAAGTCTTTCTGGCACCATAGGAATCATAAGAATATCACAAAAAGTAATTTTAATAGATAATGTGACAATAAGTAAACAATGAAATCAATTTTGATAAGCACCCTTATGATAAAGTGAAAGTCAAACCAAGTTTTACTTAATGTGACTATGTTAATAAATTATTTGAAATATGAATCTAAAGTGCTAGTGAATGGGTGTTCACATATCCTTTGACATTGGGAGATGATGATAGTGATATGGGAAGTTGAATTCAATCAAAGTTATAATGGTATATAGGGGTCAAACCTAGTTTGATCCAATGGGCTTACATGATATACATACTTGAACAATATAATGGATGGGCTAGTAAATGTGTATTATGATATGTATAGAATTTATCTAGCAATGACTAGAATGTACAGTGGTATTGGAAGGTAGAATTATGTACATTAACATGAAATAAATAAAATGAAAAATGTATTGAGTTACCGAACTTGAAATGTGTGTACATAGATTTGTTAGTGGGCTTTTGGACTCAAAAGCACAAGCTGATTGAATGGCTGGCCTATAAGGCCCAAGGGTGGATGAATATATACTTAACTAGAGTTAGAAATAGCTAACCAAGGTTAAGTTAGATGTTGGAAAAGCTAGTCACCATTTTTTACCAAGTCAAATTCCTTTTACAACTTGAATTCTTATTTCACCCACTCCTAAGTCTACATTCATTTTTGCTACTTCCAAAACTATATGATGAGCATCATAATTATAGAGAAAATCCCAGCTATCCAAGTTGATTAAATCATAGCCATCCATCAAGATTAAATGATAGCCATTGGATTAGAACTAATTAAATCCTCACCATCGAGCTTTCATATATAAATAATAAGATGTGCAAATTTTCAGCATTTTTGCAAACTTAACACAAAACTCAAGTTCAAGAGGAAGAACATCTCTAAATTTTAGCCCTCCATAGAAATATGAGCTAAGCTTTTCCAAGGTAAGAAATTATACTCATCTCTTCCTTTATGTGTTTTAAGTAAAATCTTGGTGTTATAGTTCTTTTCTTTCATCTATATGATTCATCCAAAAGGAGTATAATTAGAAAATATTTTTTTAATATGTTCTTTATTTAAACATGAGATTTATATTTGGAAACAAAAAGTTTAACAAGTGAGTGAAAGGAAAGCACGAAACCTACCTAGGAGAACATAAGAGGAGGGTTCGACCACTTTGGCAAAATTGTGAAAGAAGTATTCTAAGTTCTACTTGAAGATATCTAAGGTTATTTTAGATCAAGAACAATGATTTCAAAGTGTTAAAATGAATTAGGAATGCTTGGTTTAAGACTTGAAAGTCTTAGTAGTATGAATGTACTCTAAAAGGGAAGTTGATGTTCTAATGCTAGATATTGACAATTAAATGATCATATAGGTTTTATATTATGCTAATTTCATAATTCCATGATCAATTTGAAGATTGGATAAGGAATTAATAGTTTTCCCCAAATTCTAGGGTTTATCAAGAAATTGGATATTTTGATAATTGAGCTTAGATTCATGAAATTGAAGGGAAAATCAAGCTTAAGAATGGTGTCATATGATTTGTATAATATTAATTTTGAAATTTAATCAATAGAAATGATTTTCCCCAAGATTAATGACTAAGTTCATTAATGGAATTAATAGTGAAAATATTATTAACTCCATTGAACATTAGAAATTGTTCAAATTGATGTTGCTCAAAGTTGAAAGGTGAAATTGAAAGGAAAGGAAATTATCCTTCCTTAAATGAATAGCTTGGGCCATTTGAAGAATAACTAAGGAAAGTGTTATGATTAGTAACAAGTATATGTATAGTATATCTTGATCTTAAAAGTAACAAGTTGTGCTTTAATGAACAAGATACAAATGTTAACAAGTTAAACCATATTAAATAAAGGTTATAATAAGAAATTGACTGATGTACAATTGAATTGCAAATATATAGAGTCTAAAGACAAGAACAAGGATATTGTCCAGAAGTGTGAGGAGCACTACTAGCATCAAAGTTAAATATAAATAGGAGCAAAGGAGTTCAAGGTGAGTATTTAATAATAGAATATGACTTGTGTGATATGCTTTGAACCTTTGTTGTTCAAACCATAAATATTGAAATGTTTCAATTCCTTGATGAGAATGGCCTATCTATTGAACAATGAGTCAACTACTATGATCCTTCTTAATGATATTTGACTATTATGAAGCTTTCATGTTGAACGTATAATGTGAATCATTGATCCCTTTATTGTAAACCTCATATGAACCATTATTGATGAAACTATTTTCATTGAATACTCCAATTCCATATTGATCATGAATTGCTTATTGAGTATTGAGCTATTGAATATGATATTTCTCTATGGCATTTGGCCATTATAAGCCTTCCACATAGATTTCATAATGTGACATTTAATGAGAATTATTCATGTATTGGCATATTTTCCAATGAATTCCTTATTGTGAATTCCCAATGAACCTTCCATTGTATGTATATTGATAAGCAAAAATCCCCTTATGATGTGGGGTAATACATCAGACCATGTGCACTTGGTATAAGCCTATGGATAGGGCGAGAGTACCCAACCTCTATTATGGGAGAACGCTTAACCATAAGACCTAATCAGTCTTACTTAATGTGATACATGTGAGTGAGCAAGGCCTAGGCTGCTACTCTTGAATTTATATGTGTGGGAAGCATCTTGCTCCCAAGAGAATGTTATTTCTGCTAAAGATATTGTTCCCATCTCAAATGAGATATTGAGCCATAATGATAATATTGATTGAAATCATTCCCTGATTATAAAGAGCCCTCCTTGAAAATGGTCCTCATACTCACCATATATATATATATATATATATATATATATATATATATAGTGTCACATCCCAACCTTATGAGATACGACAGTCCTAAAACGTGGGGAGACATAAGGTCACCTACGCCCATAGAACCCATTAACATATAACAATCATGCCTAGGATCTTACCGAACCTCTTTCATTAACTCATTTAAAAATATTTAGATAAATACCATAATTTGCGGATGACTTAAATAAATTGTTACATATAAAATCCGGAAGGAAAAATAATATAAATCTCTATAAGTATCAATTAACATTCCCGAAGCATCTAAAGACAAGACTTCATAAACATAGTATTATTGATAACTCGGACAAGGAATTCCCCAAGCGAAGTAGGATGCTTGAGCCATCACCTTACCTCCTCACATTTGCTCACCTGGAACCACACAAGGAAAAAGGGGTAAGATAGATGATCTCAATGAGTAAACAAAAAGGGCTCATACATTATCACATATTCCTTTGAAAGGAAACACATAGCTTATACATATAGTTCATGGTTTATAACTCATGAATCAGGTTGCAATTTAAGCAAGGTTCAATTTAGCAAGTTTTGCAGAAATCACACTTATAACACTTATAGAGTGGAGACACTTCTCAATCCATTCTAAACAAATTGAGGAGAGGTGGCCTTTGCCAAATTCCAACTCCCATCACTTATAAAGCGTGAAGCTAATCAGGCTCCACAGCTAGAACTACCCCTTCTAGCTGAGGTGGATACACTACCCCTATCCATTGGGTTAAGACCATGTGCACAGGCTCCGACGATTACCCGCATCGGCATGAGGATTCTGCATAAAGGGTGAAGGTACCATAGCTAGAGCTATTGGTAAACACAATTAACAATATCACATATGGCAACAATAACATGTATTTCAATAACAATAGCAGTTTGGCTTACAACAATAATATAATAAAAGTGTAGTTCCAGAAAGAATACAAGTTAGGGTATCATTCACAAAAAAAGTTCTCATTGGGTAACAAATTAGTTTTGGACCAAATGTCCCTTGGAAACCCAAGCTTGACAAAGAAATCATATAATAAAATAAAAATGGAAAGAACTTGGGTTTCAAAGATCACAAAGGTTCACATCACATATCACATAACACAACATGATGTTGTGCACTTTTGTAACAAGAACATTTCGTTTACTTACACTTGAAACAAAAGCATTGGGTTTACTCACACTCATGAACATAGTGTTTACTCATCTTGGGGTTCCTTTGCTCCTAGCACTCGTAGTCCCCTTTGCACTTCTAAGGCTCCTCAAACTCTAACATAATATTTGATTTAGTACTTAGTATTCATTTAATCATGATGTTCCTATCTCATAACTACCCATACACATATAGCATACACATTAGAGTTCACTCATAGGTGTACTCATCACTTGCACATATCACGTTGACTTAAAAGTCTTGCATACTTAGGCCTTATAGGCTCACATGAAAATACATTGCAATCATATTAATACCTTTTTAAAGTCATCACATTATCATTACCTCAATATCAATCCACTTATCAATTATCTTAGTTCACTTTACACTTCTATACATGTCAATTTGGCAATTAATCCTTCAAACATCATGCTTAACTCTTATGATCTCTTTCACTTCATTAACTCATAACCATATATTCATCATCAAGTCATCATGACATCTAGTTCCAAATTCCTCAATCACATTTGCATTCTAACCACAATATGATATCAAGATACCTTAAGTATACCAAAACACATTTAAGCTTATCTAGGATCATGCCTTCAATAAACATGCAATTTTCATCATCTACTATACATACATACATGTCAACAATCATCAAAACACATCACATTAAATTTATAAACATTTGGACACAATGGTTCATGTAGGCCGAATGCATCTTTAAGGTGAAAACTAAATTCTTCTTCTTTTGGTGTTTTCCGTCTATTTCAGAAATATGCAAAAAGATGGTTTAAACCAAGATTTTTCATGTAATCATAACAAAAATCATTTTAGAACTCAAATCCATAAGAATCAGCCACTATTGGTGCCATTGATATATAAAAATTCAATCTTTTGCATTATAGTGCACAAAACATGAGTTTTCTTGCTTTCGGTATTTTCCGGTCATTTCAGAAATATGCAAATAGGTTGTTTAAACCATTATTTTTTATTCAATCATTGAAAATATCAGTTTAGAACACATTCCTTAATGAATCGGCAGCCATAGGTAGGGTTTATACAAAAAAATTCCAAGTTCAAAGGCTTAGGTGAAAAATCATGAGTTTCCATGCTATCCGCGCATTTCATTTATTTCAGCGATAAACAGACACATGATTCAAGTCATTATTTTTCATCTAAACAAATCAAATATCACATTAGAACATCAATTCACACAAATCAGTAGCCATGTATTCATGAAAGAACAGAATTTTCCAACTTCCAAATCCTAACACGAAAATCTTGAATTCCTTTGTTTTTCGAAACTTTTCGGTCATCACAGAAATATACAGAAATATTATTTCATGCAATATTTTTCATCAAAACAAATCAAAATCAGTTTAGAATGTAAATAAACATAGATCACCCCCCCTTATGATGTCTATGCAATAAAATTGTGATTTTAAGTTATAGAATTCACCTTTCGAGAAATCTTACGGAAAGAATCGTGTTTTCGGTAGAAAATAAATTTTCTCTCCCAAAAATTTACTCAAACAGAATTGAATCTGTAGAAATTAGTAATCAAACAGTTCAAAATAATTTTCCCATAATTTATTTCACAAAAAACAGTTTAGAAATCAAAAGAGATTAAAAGCTTACAATCACAGTCACGAAATTGCGAAATGGTAAGGTGTTTTCGATATTTCGGTATAGAGAATTATTTTGAGAGGTTTTTCTGCTAGAATACAGAAAGAATGAGGGAGTGGCTGCTGGAAAACCCTTGCTGGCCAAAAATTTGAATATATATTAGGGTTGGAGTGGAATTTCCACTATTACCCTTAATGAAATAAATTAGGAGCATTTTTGTGTGGTGAGCTTTTGGGTATTGGGCCTTTTTTTTTTTAAATTTCGGCTGAAGTGTTTAGAAATAAAAACAATATTTTTCTTTTTAAATTCTGGAATATTTCTCTCAAAAATATTTTAAAAATACCCATAAAATTATTTTATGCTTAAAAATTGTTTTATGCATGAAAATTCATTTTATTTAAAAATAAATTCTTTTATGCAAATGCACTTCATGTAAATCATTTATTTCACAATAGCAACACATATTATGCATATTAAAATTAATTTAATATGCCACATACCCATCAATCACTTAGATCACAAACATTCACATAAGCACACACTTAACCTTATAGATTCTAATTCAAGCAATTTATCACGAAAATTCCTAGGGTGGGTGTGGGTTGTTATATATATATATATACTCACTGAGCTTTTTCTCATTCTTTAGTGGTTTAAATTTTTTAGGCAAGGTCGACGTGTAAGCAAAGTAAATTCCAAGCTATATTCTTTCGCTTAGAAGTCACTCTACTAAATTCAAGTATTGTGATTCTTGACTATGAAGACTATTGTTCTAGAGCTCAATGGTAGTGAAAGGTTTAGTTCAAAAATATTATTGGGCTTACATGTGTTGTAAGTTATATTGTAAGTACTATAACAATAATGTATGAAATAATGTACATTTGACTAATGATGTGAAATGAAATTCTAGAAATTTTACAAGTGTGTTTGTAAATGATATTATAAATGGAAATGATAAGCAAGTAATGGGTAACAAGAAAAGGTAATTAGTTACGATCTTAGGATAAGGATCAGTAAGATGAGTGTTCAAGGATTATAAGTTATATGAGGTTCTACAGGTTTTGATGACTTTACGTCCACCTAGGCTCTAGTATCATCACGACTTAATAAATAGGTCATGACAGAAGTGGTATTAGAGCGAAGGTTTAAGTCTACTTTAGACTTTATAAATGCTATGGGTTGTAGGGTAAACCATAGAGCATTGAAATTCCTTCTTGTCATTTAAAGTCCATCATTAAGTCTAAATCTGCGCTGCTCATGAAAGCTCAACTCTTTTAGTTTGATGTATAACGTATGCATCATGACTGTGGAAAAAGGATAATAATGTAATATAACTGATATATGTGACTGAGCTATGTGCTATATTGAAATGGGATGAAAGGGATAAATTATGTGTATGAGAGAATGATAGTATACACTCAAAAGTGTGCAAACGAACATGTGTATGTATCTTTTTAGGAGTAAATTTCCTAGTATAATTGACTATTGATTGTTGATGTGTTTTTGTGCAAGTAATGTTTTGAAAAATATGTTTATAGATAAAGGTATATTAAAATCTTTGTGCTTATGATGTATGCGCCCCATAATTGTTAGTTAAATGTTATTAAGTAAAGATCTAAATGTGATTTCATAAAAAGTTCATGAAATGTGAAAAGTGATATGAATATGTTTATCCTAGTATATACTAGAGTATGTGCAATGTTTAGGATACGAGATATCCTAAGACAAGTTATATAATGATAGTAAGAGGGACTTTGCATATCTGTAAGATTGAATTATGAATGGATAGATTTTGAAAATAGAAAATGTTATGTATGTACATGCAGTAAGGAATTTAAATTGGAAGATGAGTGATACAGTATTATAGTTCCTTTATACTTATACAATATGTGATTATTATATGAAAGTTGGGATGAGGATGTTTGAATTGCTCTTTAAAGCAATGCAAACATATTTATATGCTAAATGGTGAAATCTTGATATTAGAGAGGACTAAAATAAAATCCAGAATAGAAACAAACGGAATAACTCATGAAAGTCCATAAAAAGGTGAATGAAAACTTTAAGGCCTCTAAAATAGCTTTAAATGATTGAATTTGGGCCCAAAAATGAGTGGTGTCAAGTAAACCCTAACACAATTATAGATCTTTGAACGAGCTTCGATTTGATATATTACAAGCTCTGTAACTCATCTGTAGCTAAGAGTTATGGCTTCCTGAAGTTAGATTGCACAAAAGACTTATTCTTCTGTTGGTTAGACTATCATGGTTGTGAATAAAGTCGCGAAATGCACTATATCTTGAGGTCCAAATATAGTGCTACGAATCCTAATGAGTCATAGCTGAGTTGGGATATTAAGTATGATAAGTTAAAGCCCTCAAAAACTCGAATAAAATTTAATAACCACTCAAAAGTAGTACATCGTGGTGCCGAAAGTGATTAGCTGGACGCCACGATAATTTTTAGTAGATTAGGTATCCTATGGCATGTGCTAGAGTCTGTTGCGGGCACTGAGGCGATGTTGGCTATAGGCAGCACCCACCTGTAGGGTACTGAGGCTTGTTGTGAGGTGCTGCTGGGGCATGTCTGTAGGTGGCTATCAACTACGTGCACTAGAGGTCGCTGAGACAAAGCTGGCACAAGCTGTAGACTACTATGGGGTGCTGGGGCTTACTACAGGGTGCTGCAGCCTGAGTTGCTATGCCACCACATGATGACATCCCTCCTATCATGCATCGTTCCACTGAATTTTCTATTTTTGCTCTAAACTTTCATTTTCAAGCCTAATTTTTGCAAAATAAGATTAAACATTCCTCAAACCTAAAAAGAAGGAAATAATTAATCGTGTATGTGCTAAGGTGAATTGTAAGAAAGGTGATCATGTATGTGTAATAGGAAAGTTCTTAAAATCACTAAGAGAATAAGGTTGTAAGATTAATAAAGGACCAAAGTAGCATATGATTGATATTGGATCATCCTACAAGAAATGAGTATGAAATTTACAATTACAATAAGGTATATATGATTAAGGAATAGTCTCTAAAAAGAAAGTAAGGAATGAGGATAGTTTGGCTTGAAAAGGATAAGTCTAAGCTAAGAATGAATTGGTGTAAAAACATAGATTGATTTTGGACAAAATGCCTTATAGTGAGAATGAGTTCACTATGGGAGAAATATTTGTAAAATAAGAAAGGTATGAAATTAGAGGATTATATGTTAAATAGAAAAACAGCTTGAATGGAGTCAAGCAAAGTAATTGAGACATGGAAAGGTAAAAATAGTGAATGATAAAACAAAAATTATATGAGGAAATACTGGAATATATGAAGTATGGAATCAAAATGAACTAAAGGAAACAAAAGTTATGATATAAAAGGAGCTTATGGAGTCAACAAATTAAGCAAATTCCATCCAAAATGAGCATTTTATGATGATATTGAATTAATAATGAGATCAAATTGAATAAGTTTAGATAAATACCAAAAGAAATGGTAAGCTTTGAAATTAACTCAATGAAGAAAGGGTGAGATGGATTAAGCTTTAAGGTGAAAAATATAGAAAATTTTGAGGCAAAGGAAATTATAAATGTTAAAAGGAATGTAATATAAGGAATAAGATAATATGGATAAAGGACTTTATTGATAAGAATAAGGTTATAGAAAGGTAAGTGGAGGAAAGTTATAGAGACAAGTGAACGATATGAGAAGTGCATTTCAAAAAGGATGAATACATGAGTATAGAAAGAAAGATTACCCAATAAGGTGTTGCAATTGGGAATAGTCCTAATGAATTATTATTATAATTGGATACAATGATGTTATTAATGTTGAATAAAAACAAGAAGTATAAATGATTATGAGTGATGAAAAATTAGAATAGTATGAGAGATATATAAGTATGAAAAAATAGTATTGATGGAATGTATGTACCGAATGAATTAGACCAAGAAATAAGAAGAATATGAAATTGTTAAGAAATGGGTGATTTGATGCAAAGTGTATAAGGAAATATGTAACATGCCATGTGAAGCTCGTAAGAAGAATACTCGTAAGAAGAATACAACTTGTAGAAATATAATTGTTATATTAAAGCCATAATTATCACCTTAGTGAGGAACACTAGGAAGTGGAAAGATTTCCCATATAGTGAGAGGATGACTTAAAATGTTAATGTGAACTATAATAAATAAAATGTATATACTCAATGGGGACAAGGCCCTTTAATAGAAAAGTAAATGAAATATGCCATTAAGTATGGAAATTTATACATGAGAAGAATCTGCTAGATAAGAAATAATGTGATGAAACAAGATGGTCAAGGAAACAGACACCCTTTCTATAATGAGATGGTAGTAATTTTAATGTCTAAAAAGGAGAAGAAGCTCACTCAGTCCATGTACTTATTGATATATTGGGATAAACTAAACAAATAAGAATTACGTGGTAAGAAGCTAAATATCCAAGGGAATTATTAGTGGAATATGGTTTTGTTTAAAGATTTATGAAGGCAATAACATAGTTCTATCATGGATACCTCAATAGATACCTTTTAGTGTAACTCAACTAGTGACAAGATAAAATTGATAGTACTAGCTTTCTAAGGCTTATTCTTAGAAATAAAGAAAAGGATGTACTCTAATGCAAAACACAAAAAGTACTTAAAGGTAATTATAGTTTAATAAGGCTTAAAGTTATATAATATGAAGAAAAAGAATTGGTTGAAATAAGAACATGGATATGAGAAAAGGAAAATTGACATAAGTCTAATAATAGAGATGTTCATATTTTTTGAAAAATGGAATGTGAAAGGAGAATAAGGAATGTCATCTAAGTTTTTCATGGAGCATAGAGGGGCCATATATTTGACTAATATAAAGTGAGATTTAGATAACTATGTTAGAATATACCAAGAGATCATAGCTATGGAATGAAATTGTATTTCTCTATTGTACTTATTGAAACATAAGTTGAGAACTAGAAAGAAAAGGTGGTGTGGGTCAAATTTAATACCCTAGTCTCTAAGACTAAGTACAGAGTGAGTAGGGTATCGAACTCTAGGGAATTTGGAACAATTTTATATTAACTGGGTATTTACTAAGATGGATAGGCAAACAACAAACAAAAGATATTGATATATTCTATTTAATCTAAAATACTAAATTCTATTGTTACTTTAATTAATAACAAAAATAGAATTACAATTTAGAATTAATTTTGAACTATAAAAGTTTAACAACATATAAACACATGCAATGATTGGAGAATATGACCATCAATCCTTAAAAGCAACTCTCATTGTCAATTAAGGGTATTTTCATTTAGAGTCTACAAGCACTCTCATGACATTGTAGAGATAAACAAAAACCATTAAGTTCCATGCCAATTCTCTAATCCCTCAAAGTGGATTTCTTGTCTCTAGGTACTTTCCTATCCTTTAAGTAATTTCAATTGCATTCCCACCAAAATGCCCCAACTCTCGTTGTGAACAAAATGATTAATAAGTTATATATGCTGATCAAGCATACATAACATAATGTAGCACTCAATTGAAACTAAATCATTCATGCATATTAAGAATGTAGTTTATAAAATTAATTCATCGTTGTAATTCTAACAACCTATTAGACTAAGTACATGGTAAAATATGTCATAGAAATAATGCAAGCATTCATTATTGAATAATAAAATAAAAATAGAAGAAAGGAAGAAAGATTAATGAATGAAAACTCCTTTATTCTTCAGGAAATGACTTGCACAATTCTTGAAGTGGAAGTGCCTTTTCGAAGGACACTTGATCCAATTACTTAATTCTAATAAGGTGTTTACAATGATTTTAAGTAAGTTTTTCCTATGTAGTACAAATGTATCTCTCTCTAAAATGAAGCCAAATCTAAGTATTTATAAGCCCCAAGGTGTCCCAAGAAGTGCCTCTTTGAAAAGGGTGTCAAAATGAAAGGGTGCCTTGAAAGGGTGTAGTAACTACCCTGTCACGAGTCGGCATAGAGGGGATGACTCGTGGCAGGCTGCTATCACTAGTCAACACACTTTGTTACTAGTCAGCATAGAAGGCTACTGTCACGACTCATGACAGCCTAGGATGAGTCGACACGGTCTTGTCTTGGCTAATCCTTGCAAAACTTCTTCCTTTTCAAGCATAGAACCCTTGATCCTTTGAGAGTTACCTAGATTACTTAAAGAACACTTAAAAACAAGATTAAAAGCACCACTTTAAAATTAAAATTCATGCATTCAAACATAAAATTAACTATTAATTGATTAGTTTAGGTATACATATTTGCATCATATCAAAGGGCAATAATAACTTGACAATAAAATATAAGAAACAAGTAAAGAAGAAAGAAATGCATGAGTATGAATATCAATAAGAATTAACATGGGAGTGTGTGACATGTACAACAATTAAGTTAGATTAAATACACTCTAAGAAGAATTTGAGAATTTAAAAAGAGTATACATGCTTTTTGAATTCAACAAGAAGACTATATTAAGGAATAAATGAATCCTCTTTGTGATTAAGTTATAGGATACAATGAATTGAAAGGAAGTTGGATAGAATAATAATGTAATAAAGTGAAATGACAAAGAGTATAATGTAAGATGGTTACTTGACAGTAGATATCTCATCACCAAAGTGCTTTAGCAATAAGACAATCTTTGAAGTAAAAGAAACTTTGGAATTTTTAAATAGATGCATCAATACCATTTATAAAATGGTTAGTAGAAATTTATCTTACTTCATTGTGCAAGTGTATAGACCCCTCCATATGATAATGTGCAAAAAGATTTAATATTGAAAAGTTAGAAATAACTAGCCAACAAAGGATTTTGATCAAAGAGTGATGAAACGTAATTATTGTTAAAGTATTTTATGAAAGGTTGAAGGGTACCAGTGAGATACAAGAACCAAGGAGCCAAAAACTACAATTGATGAGAATAAGAGAAAAGTGAAAAGGAATCAAGTTCTAATTTTGAAGTAAGGGATAATAAAGATAAGTTGTGCATACTAGGAAATGACTATATATCCAGCTATAGAAGAGGATAAGGACAAGTATATAAGTTCATAAGTACACACATGAGCATGCATAAAGGAGCAAGTATGAAAATGACTAGAATATAGAACTTTGAAATAGTTGAGAAAATTAATAATGATAAAGAATCTGATAATATTTGTATGCTAAATTGACATTCTATAGAATTATAAAGCTTTAGTATGAAATTACTGAATTGGTATAGGAGATAGGATACATGAGTTGATAAAGAATTTAAGGTGAGCTTTATTATGTCTCTCATTAGTACATAATTAAATACATACTATGTGTGGTTATGTGTTCAAAGGATAATAAAGAAATGATCCTAACGTATCTATAACAAAAGACAAATTGATTGAAAATTTGGTTTGATAAGGTAAATAACCAATTCTTTGTAGATATATGTGATTAAGAATTGATTCAATATGGATGAATCCTTCAATAGTAGGCAAGAAGAGAAGAAATGAAAATAATTTGGTTAGAATATTGATACTGATAAATTATAATGAATACTAAAGGAGACTATAATCACTAGATATGGAATTGCAACCTCTCAAGTTACTCTTATAGATACTCGCAAAAAAAAAATGATAGGATATTTGCATAGTCCTTTAAGAATTTTTAATTTATGATGAGTTAATATGAAGAAATAAACTTATAGTACACAAAATGAGAAAGGAGATATTATATGTTTGTTGGGTTAGCAAATTGATATAACATTGATTTCATAATAGACCTGACAATATAAGAATTGTTATTAAAAGGACTCATCAAAGAAAGATAGCCTGGAAATAATCAAAAATCTATTAAGATAATAAATGTATATGAGAAAACAACAGAGACAAATAGCCTAAGTATTGTTAATTGCTTTATAAACCAAAGGCACCTATTTTGAAAATTCAAGGATGAATTTTCTAAAGGGGGTAGAATATAATACCCAAGATTTCCTAAACCTATTAGAGTTAGCAATAGAGACATTATAATGTCCGCACACACACACACACACACACACGTATCATGCTATTCCAGGTCTTTTTGACACCATAAGAATCATAAGAATATCACAAAAAGTAATTTAATTGATAATGTGGCAACAAGTAAACAATGCAATCAATTTTCATAAGCACCCTTATGACAAAGTGAAAGTCAAACCGAGTTTGTCCTAATGTGACTATGTTAATAAATTATTTGAAACATAAAGCTAAAGTGCTAGTGAATAGGTGTTCACATCTCCTAAGACAATGGGAGATGATGATAGTGACATTGGAAGTTGAATTCAATCAAAGTCATAATGATATAATAGAGGTCAAACATAGTTTGACCCAATGAGCTTACATGATATACATACTTGAACAATGCCATGGAAGCACTAGTAAATGTGTATTATGATATATATAGAATTTATCTAACAATGAATAGAATGTGCAGTGGTATTGGAAGGTAGAATTATGTACATTAAAGTGAAAGAAATGAAATGAAAAATGTATTGAGTTACTAGACTTGAAATGTGCATATATAGATTTGTTAAGGGGCTTTTGGACTCAAAAGCCCAAGCCCATTGAATGGCCAACCTATAAGGCCCAAAGGTGGATGAATATATAATTAACTAGGGTTAGAAATAGCTAACCAATGTTAAGTTAGATGTTGGAAAAGCTAGTCACCATTTTTGACCAAGTCAATTACTTTTCCAACTTGAATCCTTACGTCACCCACAACTAAGCCTATATTCATTTTTGCTACTTCCTAAACCATATGATGAGCATCATAATTGTAGAGAAAATCCTAGCCATCCAAGTTGATTAAATCATAGTCATCCATCAAGATTAAATGATAGCCATTGGATTAGAACTAATTAAATCCTTACCATCCAACTTTCATATATAAATAATAAGATGTACAAATTTTCACAAGTTTTGCAAATTTAACACAAAACTCAAGTTTAAGAGGAAGAACACCTCCAAATTTTGGCCATCCATAGAAATACAAGACAAGGTTTTCCAAGGTAAGAAATTGTACTCATCTCTTCCTAAATGTGTTTTAAGACCTTGGTGTTATAGCTCTTTTCTTTCTTTTATATGATTCATCCAAATGGAGTATAACTATAAAATATTTGTTTTATATGTTATTTAGTTAAATATGAGATTTAGACTTGAAAACAAAAATTTAACAAGTGAAAAAGATGCAAGGAAAGCATGAAACCTACCTAGGAGAACATAAGAGGAGGGTTCAACCACTTTGGCAAAATTGTGAAAGAAGTATTCTAAGTTCTACTTGAACAAATATAAGGTTATTTTAGATGAAAAACAATGATTTATAAGTATTAAAATGAATTAGGAAAGCTTCATTCAAGACTTGAAAGTTTTAGTAGTATGAATTTACTCTAAAAAGGAAGTTGATGTTCTAATGCTATATATTGGCAATTAAATGATCATATAGATTTTATATTATGCTAATTTCATAGTTCCATGATCAATTTGAAGATTGGATAAGGAATTAATAGTTTTCCCCAAATTGTAGGGTTTATGGAGAAATTGGAGGTTTTGATAATTAAGCTTAGATTCATGAAATTGAAGGGAAAATCAAGCTGAAGAATGTTGTCATATCATTTGTATAATGTTAATTTTGAAATTTAATCGATAGAAATGATTTTCCTTAAGATTAATGACTAAGTTCATTTATGAAATTGATAGTGAAAGTAGTATATGAAATTGATAGTGAAAGTAGTATTAACTTAATTGAACATTAGAAATTGCTCAAATTGATGTTGCTCAAATTTGAAAGGTGAAATTGAAAGGAAAGGAAATTCTCCTTCCATATATGAATAGCTTGGGCCATTTGAAGAACAACTAAGGAAAGTGTTAAGATTAGTAATAAGTATATCTATAGTATATCTTGATCTTAAAAGTAATAAGCCGTGCTTTAATGAACAAGATACAAATGTTAACAAGTTAAACTAAATTAAATAAAGATTATAACAAGAAAATGATTGATATGCAATTCAATTGCAAACATGTAAAGTTTAAAGACAAGAACAAGGATATTGTCGAGAAGTGCAAGCAGCACTACTAGCATCAAAGTTAAATGTAAATAGGAGCAAAAGAGTCTGAATTGAGTACTTAATAATATAATATGACTTGTGTTATATGCTTTGAACCGTTGTTGTTCAAAACATAAATATTGAAATATTTCAATTCCTTGATGAGCATGACCTGTCTATTGAATAATGAGTCAATTGATATGATCCTTCTTAATGACATTTGACTATTGTGAAACTTTCATGTTGAATGCATAATGTGAATCATTGATCCCTTTATTGTAAACCTCATATGAACCATTGTTGATGAAACTATTTTCATTGAATACTCAAATTCCATATTGATCATGAATTGCCTATTGAGTATTGAGCTATTGAATATGCTATTTCTCCATGGCATTTGACCTTTGTGAGGCTTATGCATTGATTTCATAATGTGACATTTGATGAGAATTATTCTTATATTAGCATATTTTCCATTGAATTCCTTATTGTCAATTCCCAATGAACCTTCCATTGAATGCATCCCTTCTAATGTTGTGTAATACATCAAACCATGTGCATTTGGTATAAACATGCGGGTAGGGCGAGAGTACCTAACCTCTGTTAGAGAGGAATGCCTAAACGTAAGACCTGATTAGTCTTACATAATGTGATACATACGAGCAAGTAAGGCTTAGGACACCACTCTTGAATTTATATGTGTGGGAAACATCCTACTCCCAAGAGTATATTATTTCTACAAAAGATAATGTTTCTATCTCAAATGAGATATTAAGCCATAATGATAATATTGATTGAAATCGTTCTTTGACTATAAAGAGCCCTCCTTGAAAATGGTCCTTGTGCTTACCAAATATATATATATATATATACATATACATATACATATACATATACATATATATATATATATATATATATATATATATATATATATATATATATATATATTGTATTATTATGTACTCATTGAGCTTTATCTCATTCTTTAGTGGTTTAAATTTTTTAGGCAAGGTCGATGTGTCAGCAAAGTAAATTCCAAGTTATATTCTTCTGATTGGAAGTTGCTCTACTAAATTCAAGTATAGTGATTCTTGACTATGAAGACTATTGTTCTAGAGCTCCATGGTAGTGTCACATCCTAACCTTAGAGATATGATGGTCCTAGAACATGGAGAGACATAAGGTCACCCACGCCCGTAGAACCCACTTACTCATAAATAAATCGTGCCTAGGATCTTACCAAACCTCTTACAATAACTCATTTATAATATTTAGATGAATACCTTTAATTGCGGAAGTCTAAAATAAATCATTACATATAAAATCCATAAGGAAAATAATATATATCAATAAGTATCAATCAACATTCCCGAAGCATCTAATGACAAGACTTCATAAATTAGTATTATTGATAACTTGGACAAGAAATTCCCCAAGCGAAGTAGAATACTTGAGCCATCACCTTGCCTCCTCACATTTGCTCACCTGGAACTACACAAGGAAAAAAAGGTGAGATAGATGATCTCAATGAGTAAATGATAAGGTACATACATTACCACATATTCTTTTGAAAAGGAAACACATGGCTTATACACATCATTCATGATTTAATAATTCATGAATCAAGTTGCAATTTAGCAAAGGTTCAATTTGGGCAAGTTTGCAGAAATCACACTTATAACTTATAAAGAGTGAAGGCTATTGCTCTATCACCCAAACTTATAAAGGAGAGGTGGCCTTATGCCAAATTCCAACTCCTATCACTTATAAGGCATGAAGCTGATCAGGCTCCACGACTAGAACCACCCCTTATAACTGAGGTGGATACACAACCCCTATCCATTAGGTTAAGATCAAGTGCACAGGTTTCGATGATTACTCGCATCGGCATGAGGATTCTGCATAAAGCGTTAAAGGTACCATAGCTGTAATCACAATTAACAGTATCACATAAGGCAATAATAACATGTATTCCAATAACAATAATGCCTTAGCTTTTAAACAAAAGATATAATGATAGTGCAGTTCCAGAAAGAATATAAGTTAGGGTATTAATTACAAGAATTTCTTATTTGATAAACAAAATAGTTTTGGACCAAATGTCCTTTGGCAACCTAAGCTTGTCAAAGAAATCATATAATAATATTTTAGAATAGAAGAACTTGGGCTTCAAAGATCACAAAGGCTTACATAGTAAAATATAACATTCTTATAACACAACATAATGTTGTTCACACTTATAACATGAACATGGCGTTTACTTACACTTGTAGAATGAATATGATGTTTATTCACCTTGGGGTTCCTTTACTCCTAATATATGTAGTCCCTTTGCACTTCTAAAGCTCCTCAAACTCTATCATAATATTTGATTTAATACTTAGTATTTATTAACTCATGATGCTCCTATCCCATAACTACTCTATGTACATATAGCATACACATATACTTAGAGTTCACATATAGGTGTACTCATCATTTGCACATAATACGTTGACTTTAAAAGGCTTGCACACTTAGGCCTTATGGGCTCACATGAGAACACATTAAAATCATGTCAATACCTTTCTAAGGTCATCACAATATTATTATCTCAATATCAATTCACTTTAACAATCATCTTAATACATTTTACCCTTCCATGCATGTCATCCTAACAATTAACCTTTCAAGTGTCATGATTAACTATTATGATCCTTTTTATTCAATTGTCACTTCATCAACTCAAAACCATGTATTTATTATCAAGTCATCACAACATCTAGTTCTATATTTCCTAATCACATTTGCATTCTAATCACAATACAACGTTAAGATACCTTAAGTATACCTTAAGTGTACCAAAATGCCTTTAAGCTTATCTAAGGTCATACCTTCAACTAACATGAAATTTTATCATTTCTTATACATATATACATGTCAATAATCATCAAAACACATCACCTAAAAATTATAAACATTGGAACAAGAATATTTATATAGGCCGAATGCATCACCAAGTAAAAACTAAATTCTTTTTCTTTTTGCACTTTCTATCTATTTTAGAAATATGAAAAAACATGGTTTGAACCAAGATTTTTCATGTAAACACAACAAAAATCATTTTAGAATTTTAATTCCTATGAATGGGCCACACTTGGCATTGTTTATACATAAAAATTCAACTTTTGAATTATAGAGTACAAAACCATAAGTTTTCTTATTTTCGGTATTTTTCGGTCATTTCAGAAATATGTACACAGGTTATTTAATCCATTATTTTTCATTCAATCTCAGTAAATATCAGTATAGAACACATCCATACATGATTCAACAGCCATAGATATTATTTATACAAAAGAATTCCAAGTTTTAAGACTTAGGTGAAAATCATGAGTTTTCGCACTTTTTGCGCTTTTCGTTCATTACAATAATATATAAACACATGATTTAAATCATCATTTTTCATCCAAACAAAACAAATATCAGTTTAGAATCCATCCATACATAAATTGGCAGCCACATGTTCAAGAAATCAGAGAATTTTCCAACTTCTAAGTTCTAGCATAAAAACCTTGAATTCTTTTATTTTTTGAAACTTTCCGGTCATCACAGAAATAGGCAGAAATATTACTTAATCCAATATTTTTCATCAAAACAAATAAAAAATCAGTTTAGAAAACAACAATGCACAAATTGCCCCCCTCTAGTGATGTTTATGCATAAAAATTATGATTTTAAGTTATAGAATTCACCTTTGGAGAAATCTTGCGGAAAGATTTATGTTTTCGGTAGAAAATAGATTTTCTCTCTCAAAAACTCACCCAAACAGAATTTAATCTGTAAAAATCAGTAATGAACCAGTTCAAAATAATTTTTGCATAATTTATTTTATAGAAATCAGTTTAGAAATCGAAAGAGAAGAAAAACTTATGATTACGGTCAAGAAATCGCGAAACGGAAAAGTATTTTCTTAATTTTAGTAGAGAGAAATATTTTGAGAGGATTTTTTTGCCAAGATACAGAAAAATTAAGGTGATGGCTGCTGAAACTCTATTATGGCCGAAATTTAGGATATATACTAAGGTTTGAGTGAAATTTCCACTAATACCCTTAATGAACTAGGTTAGGAGGATTTTAGTGTAGTAGGCTTTTGGGTATTTGGGTTTTTTAATTAATTTAGGGCTCATTATAGGTAATTAAAAATAAAATATTTTTCTTATTATTTTCATTAAAATTTCCCTCAAACCATTTATTTAAAAATATTTTAAAAATACTCATAAAATTATTTTATGCTTAAAAATCGCCTTTTTACATGAAAATTTATTTTACAAAAAATAAATTATTTCATGCTAACGCATTTTATTCAAATCATTTATTTCATAATAATAATTTATATCAGACATATTAAAATTAATTTAACATGCCCCAAACTCATAAATCACGTCACACATGAATTTTCATATAGTCACACAATTTGCAACAGTAAGACTAAATTCAAATAATTTTTTACTAAAACTCCTAGGGTAGATGTGGATTGTTACAGGTCGTCAAAGGTTTAGTACAAAAATATTACTGGATTCACATGTGTTGTAAATTATATTATAACTACTATAACAATAATGTATGATATAAAGTACATTTGACTAATGATGTGAAATGAAATTCTAGAAATTTGACAAGTGTCTTTATAAATGATATTATAAATGGAAATGATAAGCAAGTAATAGGTAACAAGGAAAGATAATAAGGTTACGATCTTAGGATGAGGATCAATATGATGAATGTTCAAGGATTATAAGTTATATGAGGTTTTACAGGTTTAGATGACTTTACATCCCCCTGGGCTTTAGGACCATCACAACTTAATAAGTGGGTCATGACAATAACCCTTTTATCTGATCGAAGTGGGGAGAACTCAATTATCAATTTTTAAGGAATTCCCTAAATATAAAATTGGCATATAATCATATTTCCTTTTGGGAAAACCATACGTGATGGTATACTCAAAAGAATAAATTACATTATATATGATATGATGTAATAGATGATGAACTATAAAATTTTTTGTTTATTTCCTTTTGAAAATTTACAATTAATATCATAATATTCTTAAATAGAATTTTTTCCAAAGTCTATCTAATCTTAATTCATATAAGTTATGATATAAATTCTTACTCATAATTTGATTTGAGATATCTAACTTATTTGATAAGCTGAAGTTAGACAGTTGGAGGATAATTCTAATTAAGATAAGGTTTGTTGGATATCCTAAAGGTGGTTTAGGATAGTATTTCAATTTTTTGTATAACAAAGAGTTGTTAGCAAAGATATTATTTCTTGATAAAATATTTATTTGAGAAAGTAACATATTGAGAAATATATAATATTTAGGTGAATATCATCTAATAATGTCCAACAAAATGATCAAAGTAAATTTGATCAACCCTATCAAAAGTCTAAAATTAACTAAATGTTTTATCCTTATAAGCTGCTAAAAGATTTAGTAGAAAAATCTAATTTTTCTGTAAGATATGATTTCCTTTATATGATTATACAATAGTTGTATATCACAATGAAGTAAATCATGAGATAGTAAAATATCAAATCTTAAGAAAAATATAATTTACTTTATATGAATGCACAAAGGTTGTATATTCATGATAAAGCAAATTATGAAATGATTCTATTATAGCTATATACGATATAGCAAAGCATAATGATTATAAGTTTAACATATAGATGTCAATACTAGTTTTCTTTATCTAGAAAAGAGAACATAATCATGAAATAAATCTAAAGGCTTAGAGTTTTAAGAAAATTGCAAAGTATGCAAAACCTTAATGAGTTGTATCATCACAAGATGAGTCCTTAATGTGCAAAAGGATAATGGAAGTATCCTTATTTCCATTTTTGGACATGGATAACACATTGGTACATAAAAGTATTAATATATTTTTATTTGTAGAATGGTTTTACCATTACTTTCTTCATTTAGACTTGAGATAAATATTTACATTCTTGTTAATTCATATCTATAAAGATAGATTGAAGAGAATGTTAAATATGTCTAAGTCAATATTTGGAAAAGATGTTGAAGAGTTCATCATGCTAATTCCAAAAGTTTTATTTCCAAATATTTTGATATCCACTTTTTGAGGATTAATTCCCTATATATCTAAAGAAAGTATGGCATGGATTTCTTATAGTATGACTATAAGAAATCTAAATTATACAAGAGTTGTATAATGAGCTAGGTATCGAGAATGTTGTTAGTATGACTAACAGATTCTAATCCTATCTAGGATTAAATTATTGGAAGTATAATCAAAATATTCTAAAGTACTTGAGAAGTATTTAAGATTTAATTTTGACAAATGAAGAATATTACTACATAAATGATAGAGAGTCTAACATTGTGATTGTTGTTATTTATGATGAAGAAATAATTTGCTAGAAAAGTTCTAAGCAAATTATTATTACAAACTTCATGAGGAAGCCAAATTTGCTTCATGGAATGTTGCAACTAAGAAACTATTTTGGATTCAACAGTTATGAATTGTTTAAGAGTTTCTCTAGTACATCATGAGTATCTCTCTACTGTGATAATAATGGAGTCTTAGTTTATGTTAAGGGAACTCGAGTCTCACACTAAAATCCAGAATATTTCAAAAGGCATTAAGATATTATCAAATCAAATGTTGAAATAGGGCATCCTAACCTTGCAGAAAATAGCATTAAGCATTAACTTGTTTAATCCATTGACTAAAGTCAAAAGTTAGTAATAGTTAAACTCCATCTTAAGAAGATGAGTTTTTGATACTAAGTAGAATGGCTCTAGTGCAAATTGGAGATTGATAGCAGTGTGTGCCCTACGAGCCATAAAATAGTTATGTAATTATAGATATTAATTCCCAATGGCATAATATATATATTCATAATGTGAAAAAGGTTTCATATTATTAACTATAGTCCTTAGGTATTTGTAAGAGGATCTATTCTCAAGTGTTGAGAATATAGGAGACAGATCACTCTTGTACAAATGTTTTAAATATGTTCATGGTCATAGGATTAATGACTGGGCATCATTAATTTAGGAAGATTATCAGCTCTATTTATTTTCTATAATCAGTATATGATATGGATGATTATAAAAGCAATGAATCTCATGCTGCTTGACACAGGATGTCGATACAAACATATGGATATTCATAGGACGAATAGTCAAACTATGATGTTAAATGATAATAATATGGAGTTTTACTATTTGTCAATTATTCATCATCTAGGTCATAATAGTGCCTATATTCCTTTGACTTGAGGGATACTATATCTCATACATATGTAGTTAGGATTTATTACTATTTATATAGACCTAATATTCATGTACAGGTATATGGCATGTCATAGTTCTAATTTGTTATGTGTAGAGGTAAGTGATCGCCAAGATAGAATTCATTATCTCAAGTAAACGAGGTCAAAATCCTATGCTATCTAGTTATTCTTGATAACTAAAGTTTCTGGCCAAAATAGTAAGCTTCACTAGCAAGAGTTTCTATTAAGAATCAAATCTCATCAAGAATTAGAACCAAGATAGGGACATAGAATCAAGGCATATTAGGATCTGACATAAACCATTACCCTATCCATTATTGGAATCTTTAATAAAGGGATTCTAGTGCATGATAATTTTTGCTTGATGGCCCATATGATGTTTAAAGTTATCAACTATAAGCGTTCATTTCTAATTAGGTAGTCATGATATGGAATGCTAACTATCACTCTCGACTTATGGGATTAAGTGTGAAGTGGGGATTTCACATTAGTAGAGAAAAATGCTTTCTTATTCCCATTGCTAATTAGACACGAACCTAAAAAGTCACATACCCGATAGTGATCACCTTTTAAGTAAAAAAGGTTTACCATAATAATTAATTAAAGTGTTTAATTAATTGATTAGTGGTAAAATGATTAAACATGTAGCTAAATTTATAAGGACCTTAGCATGTCCTGATGTTAAATCCAAAAAGGTTTTGATTCAATTAAATCTTAATTTATATAATGCAAATAAGAAAATTAAATTGAAAATTGATTTGGACTAAATGAAAGACTTAATTTTAAGCTTAATAAAAACTCTTAACACATGAGATATGGCCTAAGCCCATATGTGATATGGAAAAGAGGCAATTTAGGGGGTTAGAGAAAATTCACTATTCATAAGCCCATATGATGGTTTAGGGGTTAGAGAATTTTCTACTAAAGTTAAAATTATAATTACATCTTTTAGGTAATGGAAATGTCCATTTTACCCCTAAAGGATAAAATTGTCATTTCATGAAGAAGCAAAGTCCACCTTTGCCCTTTCATCAAATGATGAGCTAAAAGGGTGTTATAGTCATTGTAAAGACTTAAGGGTTAAGTCTTGGAAAGAATATAAAAGCTATCAGTTTTTATGTTAAAAGTAAGAGTTGAACTTGGTTTTCATTTTTGAAGCTTTTTAGAGAGTGAAGTTAAGAGAGAGAGAAAATATGAAGAAAGAGTTTCTTCAATTTTTCTTTTGATCTTCAATTTTGTTCTTTGTTCTTTGTGAAAGAACAAGTGCTTCCAAATTGAAAATGAGTTCAATCCAAAATAAATCATAGAGAAATCTTAACTTCTTAAAGGTTTTTAAGGGAAAATCTTGAATCAAATTTGGACAACTAAGAAAGGGATTCAAAAAAAAAAAAAAAAAAAAAAAAAAACAAATGGAAACTTGAAGGTGAGTTAGATGTGGATGATCTAGAGGCTTTATGTTTGGGAAGCTCTTTGTTAAAGAAAGAAAGAACCTTCAAGAGGTGATATGATTACTCTTCCTTCTTCTTTCTATGCATATGTGTTTTACACAAAAATTAATTGATTGCTTGAATGGATGTTATGGACCAAAATGTGTGAAGTGAAATTTTAAAATGTTTGAAATTTCACCCTACCACTTTGCTTCCACTGCATTTGGCTCCACCATTCCTTCAGCCAAAAGCCCTTAACTTGTTGAGTAGGAATCAAAGAGATACCCCCTAACTCACTTTGCAAAGCAAGGAGCAAATGCAAAGTGAAAGAAAAGAAAAGGTTTAGAACTAGCATGATTTGCTTGATGCAGAAGGCTCTCAAGCTCCCCAAGTTGATGATTTGAAATTGGAGAGGTCTCCTATATATAGGGAGAACTACAATTGTACTGCAAATCTCTTTGCAGAACTACAGAGGGCTATTTAGCAGTGCCACACAGCTCTACCACAATTGGCCCATTTCACCCCTTTTCGCTTGTTTCTCATTTGTTTTTCATGATTCTAGTTGCATTATATTTATTACTCAGTCTTGAATGATTTAAAAGGGTTCAATTGTCAAAAAGACATGTTTTAGTTTTTTCAATTTTTCTATTTTGAGAGTTTTTGGCTTCTGGAGGTTTGTTTAATGAGCCTGAGTGTTTCTAAGATTCAAATGCATATTAGAGGGTCCAAAATTAAGGGTTCACAGTTGCCCCCTTATTAGAATTGTCTTTGTCTGCAAGGCGATTCTAATGACAGTGAATCTAAGGATGAGAGATGGTAAAAGAAACCAAATTAATGTCTAGGTTAGACTTTAGACATTTGGGTGAAAGGTGTGATTGAATTTTAAGAAAGATACTCTTGATATATTTAGGAGATCTATCAGCTAGTAGCATCCAGTTATTGTCTTTTTTGGTAAGATTTAAAAGTGATATTCTTGTTTGGTAAGAAAGAAGACAATCCTATCTGGTATTTAGTGATGATGATGAGGATCTTATCCAATAGGATCTATTAGAAGTGTTCCTATCTGGTAGGAATAGCAAAGTATTGGTCATGTCTAGTAGGAATGATAATGATGATCCTATCTAGTATGATCCAAAATTAGTACTCCTATCTAGTAGGAATAGCAAAGTATTGATCCTGTCTGGTAGGAATGATCATCCTATTTGGTAGGAAAGAAGGCAACCTTATCTGGTAAGAATTGACAAAATGGTGATCTTGTATGATAGGAGTGATGATCTTATATGGTAGAAAAAAAGGTGACCTTGTCTAGTAAGAATTGAAAAAATGGTGATCCTTTATGTTAGGAATGATGATCCTGTCTAGTAGGAAAGAAGGCGACCCTATATGGTAGGAATCAATAATGTGGTCATCCAGTACGGTAGGATAAAAAAGATGACTATCTTGTCAAGTAGGAATGGTAAAGATAACTATCTTTTTTTGATAGGAATAGTAAAAGTAGTGGTACTTTCTAGTAGAAATGAAACATTATGATCTGTATGGTAGGATGAAAAAAGATAAACATCCTATATGGTTGGGATGGTAAAGATAACTATTATATCTACTAAGAACAATAAAACTAATGGTCCTTTCTAGTAGGAATGAAAAGTGATGATCATGTCTAGTACGATAAAAAAGATGACCATCCTGTCTAGTAGGAATGGTAAAGATAACTGTCCTATCTGGTAAGAACAGTAAAAGTAGTAGTCCTTTCTAGTAGGAATGAAAAGTGATGATCCTATCTAGTAGGATAAAAAAAGATGACCATCCTATCTAGTAGGAATAGTAAAGATAACTGTCCTATCTAATAGGAACAGCAAAAGTAGTAGTCATTTATGTTAGGAATGAAAAGTGATGATCCTATCTGGTAGGATCAAAAAGATGAGCATCCTATCTAGTAGGAATGGTACAGATAATTGTCCTGTCTAGTAGGAACAATAAAATTAATGGTCCTTTCCCATAGGAATGAAAAGTAATGATCTTGTCTGGTAGGATAAAAAAGATGACAATCATGTCTGGTAGGAATGGTAAAGATAATTGTCTTATCTAGTAGGAATAGTAAAAGTAATGGTCCTTTATGGTAGGAATGAAAAGCGATGATCCTGTATGGTAGGATTAAAAAGATGACTATCCTATCTAATAGGAATGGTAAAGATAACTATCCTGTCTGGTAAGAATAGTGAAAGTAATGGTCCTTTCTAGTAGGAATAGTAAAAATAATGATCTTAAGATTGAGGTTGATTTCAAATTGATTAGGTTGATGATCTATCTTACTTTGAAAGTTTGACTATCTTTCATGATTCATAATCCTATTTAATGTAAAAATGTTGGATAATTATGCAATGATTAGATACCTTAAACTTGTGAAGGGTTAGCCTGATATAAAAGTATTGATCTTTGGGAGAAAGATGCCCCTATTTTAGAAAGGTGGATATTTAAAAGGAAGGTGCCCCCACTTTAGAATGATAAAGGAAAGTAATTTGGTATTTGGTTTTTAGTTGATTGGCTAGTTGAGAGGTAAAAATAGGCATATTGGGTATGAGACTGGTTGGTCAATGGCTATCAGTTCAGCCTGGGGAGAACTCATTATAGGAGATCAAGCTAGGTGTGATCTTGGAAAAGGTCGAGCTATTTAGTTTAAAAGACTTATATAGGTCTAACTTTGGAGAAGATGTGGTTTGAGGCTTGTCACATCCCAATTTCTGAGATATGACAGTCCTAGAACATATGGAGACATAAGGTCACCCACGCCTGTAGAATCCACTCATGTTCTTATAAAAATTGTCTAGGATCATACCAAAACCTCATGCATTAACTTAAATATCTAGTAATAAAGAAACTTTAACTAGCGAAAGAATAGTTTAAAATACTTTAAATACAATCCATAATAAACAGAGTATTTAAGACTTCAAATAAATCATCAATTGTATAATGTCTCAAAAAGAAACTCTTAGAGCATTTACAAGTGACTCTTCATAGTATAGTATAATAAAAGACTTGTACAAAGAAATTCCCCAAGCAAAGTAGATTACTTGAGCTAACACATTGCCTCCTCAAAATGCTCACTTGGAACCACATAAAGAAAAAGAGGGTGAGATGAATGATCTCAAAGAGTAAACAATACAGCTTGAACATTAACACATATCCCTTTATAAGGGTTTATAAATCATAATTCATGGTTTGCAATTTAGCAAGGATCACAAAAATCAACTTGTAAACTTATAAGTTATAGAGTTGATGGCTATTAGCTCATTCACTCAATGGTGAGGTGGCATTATACCAAATTCCAACTCCTAACTTATAATTTGTAAAGAAGCATGAAACTAATCAGGCTCTATGGCTAGAATTACCCCTTTTAGCTAAGATGGATACATTACCTCTATCCATCGAGTTAAGACCATGTGCATAGGTACTAATGATTTCCCATATTGGTACGAGGATTTTTGAATAAAGGGTTCATAGATACCATAGCTAGAGCTAATAGCAATCACTTACAACAATATCATTAGAGAATGCAATCACATGTAACATAATATCAATAGTAGTTTAGCTTATTGAACAAAAGATAATTAACAATGTGATTCCAGAAAGAAAGTAAGATAAGGCAATAATAATAAAGGTTCTTTCTTATCATTAAATAAACAATTGTGGTTTCGGACAAATTGTCCTTTGGCAACCTAAGCTTAACAAAGAAATTACATAGTTATAATAAAAATAGAAAGGAACTTGGGTTTCAAAAATTCTCAAAGGTTCACATATCTTGATAACTTGTACTTGTAATATGAACATGATGTTTACTCACTTTATTGTTCCTTAGCTCCTAGTGCTTATAGACCTTGAACTTCTAATAATCCTCAAGCTCTAACATACATTACAATTCAATACTTAGCATTTGCTTAACATTATGCTATCCTATCCCATAATTACCCCATGCACATATAACATTCACATATACTTGGAGTTGCACTTAGAAGTGCACTTATCACTTGCACATAAAATGTTGACTTTAAGTCTTACATACTTTGCCTTCATAAGCTCACATGAAATCACATTATAACTCATACCATGACTTTTCTAAAGTCACACAAAATATATCATGATCTTAATATCAGTTCAATTTAACATTGAGCTTGGTGCACTTAACGCTTTCCATATATATCAACTTAACAAGTAACTTTAAAAGTGTCATGCTTATCTCCTTTAACCAAATCATACAATCAACCCCAAGTCAATTTAAGGTCATTAATTCACATTAAGACATCATAAGGCCTAATTCGCATGTTACTTAATCATGTTGTAACAATCCACACCTACTCTAGAAATTTTCATGACAAATTGCTTGACTTAGAACTATTAAGGTTAAGTGTGTGCTTTAATGGGAATTTATATTCTATGTGATTGATGAGTATGTGGCACATTAAATTAATTTTTAAAATGTATAATATGAGTTAGTATTGTGAAATAAATAATTTATGTGAAGTACATTAGCATAAAATAAATTATTTTAAATAAAATGAATTTTCATGCATAAGGGCAATTTTTAAGCATAAAATGATTTTATGAGTATTTTAAAATAATTTTAAATAAATATTTTGGAGAAAATTTTAATAAAAATAATAAGAAAATATTTTTATTTTTATTATTTATAATCAGCCCTAAATTTTAATAAAAAACCCAAATACCTAAAAGCCCACTACACTAAAATCCTTCTAACCTAGCTCATTAAGGGTATTAGTGGAAATTGCCCAAAACCCTACATATAATAATGTAAAATTTGGCCAGCCCTAATGTTCTAGCAGCCATCACTCTATTCTTCTATATTTTGATAGAAAAATTCTCCTAAAATATTTCTCTCTACCGAAATTAAGAAAACACCTTTCAGTTTTGCGATTTCTTGACCGTAATCGTAAGTTTTTCTTCTCTTAAAATTCCTTAACTGATTTCTATGAAATAAATTATGAGAAAATTATCTTGAACTAGTTATTTACTGATTTTTACAGAATTAATTCAGTTTGGATTTTTTTTTGAGAGAGAAATTTAATTCACTATTGAAAACAAAATTCTTTCCGTGAAATTCTCCAAAGGTGAATCCTGTAACTTAAAATTTCAATTTTTATACATAAACATCACTAAAGGAGGATGATTTGTGTATAATTGCATTATAAACTGATTTTTTATTTGATTTGATGAAAAATATTGGATTAAATCATATTTTTGCATATTTCTGTAATGACCAGAAAGTTTCAGAAAACAAATGAATTCAAGATTTTTATGCTAGAACTTAGAAGTTGGAAAATTCTATTATTAATTAAACATGTGGCTGAAAATTTGTGTGTGAATGGATTTTAATCTGATATTTTTTTTTGTTTGAATGAAAAATAATTATTTAAATCATGTGTCTGCATATTGCTGTAATGAACGGAAAGTGTGAAAACTCATGATTTTTACCTAAGTCTTAAAACTTGGAATTTTTTTTTATATAAATATTATCTATGGCTACCGAATCACACATGAAGATGTTCTAAACTGATACTTGGTTTGATTGAATGAAAAATAATGATTTAAATTACCTATTTACATATTACTGTAATGACTGAAAAATACCGAAAATAAGAAAACTCATGGTTTTGTACCTTAGAATCCTAAAATTGAATTTTCATGCATGAGAAATACCACGTGCTATTGATTCATGTGACTTAATACTCCAAAAAGATTTTTGTTGCATTTACATGAAAAATCTTGATTCAAACCATGTTTTTACATATTACTGTAATAGATGAAAAGTGCAAAAAGTAAGAAAAATTCAGTTTTCCCTTTGATGATGCATTCAGCCTACTATGGGATTTTATTTCCAATGTCTATAATTTTTATGTGATGTATTTGGATGATTTTTGACATGTACTTATGTATGATAAATGATAAAATTGCATGTTAGTTGAAGGTATGACACTAGACAAGCATAGAAGCACCTTGGTATACTTAAGATATCTTAACCTTATATTGTGGCTAGAACGTGAATGTGATTAGAAAATATAGAAATAAATATTATGATGACTTGATAAAGAATAATGGTCTTGAACTGATGAAGAGGTAGATTGAAGGAATTGGCCATAAGAGATAAGCATGATGCTTGAAAGGTTATTTGTTAAGTTGACATATATGAAAGTGTTAAGTGCACTAAAATGATTGTTAAAGGGAATTGATATTGAGGTAATGATATTGTGTTGACCTTAGGAAGGTATTGACATGATTGTACTGTGTTTTCATGTGGGCCTATAAAGGCTAAGTGTATGAGACTCTTAAGTCAAAATGTTATGTGCAAGTGATGAGTGCACTTATATGTGCAACTCTAAGTGTATATGAATGTTGTATGTGCATGGGGTAGTTATGGGATAGGATAGCATTATGATTGAATAAATACTAAGTATTACATTAAATATTATGATAGAGCTTAAGGAGTCTTAGAAGTCCAAGGGCTATGTATACTGGGAGCAAATGTAATACCCAAGGTCTTCATAGCTCATTAGAGTTATAATAATACCATAAAGTATAAATTTTTATGAGTATATTACCAATGATATAATGATGGGATGAAGAAACCCTTTTTGGTGCTAAGTGCATGATTGTGTATTTTTATAAAGTGTGAATGTTCATGTGCATTTTATTAAGTTAATTTAGGGTAATGTGTCTTAGTTTGAGTTTATTATGATATAGGAAGGTAGGATTTGAAATGCCAAGTGAAAGGGAAAGGAAAAAGCTATGGAAAATTTTTAGGTTCGAAAAACATGTTTGGATGCGCTTGTTAATAGGCCTTGCACTTAAGGCCTAAGCCCATGGATTGGCTGGCCCACCAAGGTCCAAATTTAGTGGGACTTAACTCAACTAAGGTTAGAATAAGTTAACTAAGGGTTAGGGTGAGGTTAGGTTAGGTTAGTCACCATTTAGATGATAGCCATCTTTGTTCACTTTTGTTTACTTTGACACTTAAGCTAATCCACTTTCCCATCACCAACCACATGCATTTTGGTGATTATGAAAATTATCATTATGGTGCCAAGTCACCATATACCTAAGGGCAATCTTAACCATCCATCTTGATCAATCTTAACATCCATCTTAGACAAAAATGTGACCATTGATCTTGTGAGATTAAATCACCACCATTGATTTCATTCACATATAAAGTGAAAATATGTAAATTCCTCTCATTTGTAACCTAACATCAAAATCACATCCTCACCAAAAGCTAACTCAACTTGTTCTTCATCATAGGACTAAATTTGAAGCATTTGAAGGTAAGATTTCATGTTTAAGTGTTTCTTCCCTTGTTCCTCACCTAAGAATGATAAGTTGTTAGCAAGTATATACTTTTCTTTTGATTTCTATGGTTGATTGTGATAGAGGGATTTAAGGGAGGACTTAGTTTGCATGTTAGATGAGGGAATATGAAAATGGGTTAAATTTGGGGTTTAATAAGTAAGAGGTAACAAAGAAAGCATGAGAAGATCAAAGGGGAGTTGGGCAAACATGAGTGGCCCCACCACTAGGGTTTCAGCCGTGTGATAAGGGAAGTTTAGAAATTCATCCAAAAGCCTCCCACGGGTGAAGGCATGGCTGAGGTTTCACCTGTGGGAAGTTATGTTTTTAGCCATATTGATATGGTTTGTCCTAGTGTCCATGAGTTATTACTAGATTATTCCATTAACATTTTTATAAATTTCTTCATTCATGATCCTATACTAAAAGTATTGAGAATGCAATTAGATGTTGATGTTGCATATGTTTCCTTAATTGTGTTATGGGAGACACTAAAAAATATTGAGTTAGCTCATGACGTGGGTAAGCAAGGTGTAGATGATATGTTTATATGGAATAGATGGAGTTTGGTTAGAAAGTTAAAGGGATAGAAATTGATGTACATTATTTGGATGTATTTGTAGAATCGAAAGGCAAGGGTATTGCTTGGGATACCGATGAGCCTCGCTATAGTTTGCATTAAATTGTTAATATAAGAGCTAAGGAGTAGGAGGTGAGTACTTAATAATATTTTTCAACTTGAGCTATAAATATAAGCATAAATGTTAATTCATTTCCAAATTGGAATGCATTGCAATTCTTTGGCAAACATTATTTACTTTCTTGATTATTGAGCCAAAGTGAATCAAACATTTCTTTATGGCACTTTGCCAAATGACCCTATATTGTTTTTATCTTATAATGTGATCAATGATGAGAACCTAATTTGTTATTGATATATTATCCATTCAATTATTTCATGGATGGAAAGGAAAAATGCTATAATGATACCGTGATAAGCAGAATACCCCTTTGATGTGGGGTAATACATCAGACATTATGCACAATGGTAATGGACCTGTAGATAGGGTAAAGAATATTCAAACCCTAGCTGGGAAGGGTTTAATGTCCCCAATATATATGGCCTGATCAGTGTACATGTGACGAGGTATATAGAAGTGAGTAAGGCATATGCCATCACTCGATTGATTATAGGAGAAACACACCATTTCCAAGAAAGGAATTATTCTACTAAAGATATAATAATTGATACATACCTATGGGAAAATTGTTTCATAAGAATAATTTCTGATCCACTTTGCTTTATTGTTATAAAGAATCACTTTTGAGCATATACCATTGTTTAAACTTTTAATATTATTTTGTACTCACTAAGCTTTGTCTCACCCCATAGTTGTTGTTTATTTTCAGGACTAGCTGGTAGAGCAGCAAGGTAAATTCCAAGTTCTACATCTCCGCTTGGAAATTGCATTGCTATATTGGTGTTATGTTGTATATACTATGTTATATTTTGAAAGTTTAATTCTAGAGCTCCATGGATTGTTAAGGTTTGTAATAATGATATAATTTAGGATATTCATAGTATGTGTATGGGTTGGTATTATTTTATTTTAGTCTAAGCACTTGAGCCATATATGAATGGGTTATAACTAAATAATGGTAAATGTTAACTTATAGATGAATGATATGGTAATCAATGATAAGGAATGGTTGTCTTAGTTCTGATCTTAGGATAAGGGTAGCATGATTTTTCTTCAGAACTTAATAACTTATAAGAGGGTTCTACGGGTTTAGGTGGCCTTAAGTCTCCCTATGCCCTAGGATAGTCATGGCTCAAAGATGGGTCATGATATCAAAGGAACCATAAGGTGAGTAAACATTGTATTCATTCTACAAGTGTGAGTAATATATTTATTATGTTACAAATATGCAATATCTTGTTATGTGAGCCTTTGTGATCTTTGAAACCCAAGTTCTTTCTACTCTAAAATATGATGAAGTGATTTCCTTGTAAAGCTTAGGTTGCTAAAGGACAATTGATCCAAAAACCACTTTTGTTTATCCAATGATAGCTTCTTGTGATTACAACCTCAACTTATATTCTTTCTTGAACTACACTATTCTTGTATCTTTTGAATAATAAGTTAAACTGCTATTGCTATTGTGAAACATGTTATTGTTGCCTTTGAATGTTATTGTTATATAATTTCTTGTGATTACTACCCTAACTTATACTCTTTCTAGAGCTACACTATTCTTGTATATTTTGAACAATAAGTTAAATTGCTATTGCTATTGTGAAACATGTTATTGTTGCCTTTAAATGTTATTGTTATTCCACCTCAGCTAGAAAGGGGTGGTTCTAGCCGTAGGGCCTGATAAGCTTCATGCCTTTTATGTGATAGGAGTTGGAATTTTGTATAAGGCCACCTTTCCTCTATATGTTCAAGTGATAGAGCAATAGCCATCACTCTCTATGTGTTATAAGTGTGATTTCTGCAAAGTTGTTAAATTGATCCCTTGCTAAATTGCAACTTGATTCATGAATTGAAAATCATAAACTATGTGTATAAGTTATGAGTTTCCTTTTCAAAAGAATATGTGTTAATATATGTGCATTAATGTTTACTCATTGAGATCATCTATCTCACTCATTTTTCCTTGTGTGGTTCCAGGTGAGCAAATGTGAGGATGAAAGGTGATGGCTCAAGTATTCTACTTCGCTTAGGGATTCCTTGTCAAAGTCATTCATAATACCATGCTATGAAGTGTTGTCATTAGATGCTCCGGGAAGGTTTACTTTTGATGTTTATTTTGAGATATTATTTATTAAGGTTATAAGTGAATTATGAATATTATTTCCTTATGGATTATATGTGAAGTGTCTAATGACTGTCTTCCGCAATTAAATGTTTTCATATAAACTTTTAAATAAGTTATTGTCTAAGGTTTGTTACGATCTTGGGCATGATTTATATATATGTAAGTGGGTTCTACGGGTGTGGGTGACCTTATGTCTCCCCATGTTCTAGGACTATCATATCTCTAAAGTTGGGATATGACACATGTACACATATTAATCACAACATAGTAGTTAGGGTTAAGAAAGCCTACGTAGGCTGAATTTCTCTAGGCTTTGTCTAAAGTTACTCCTTCAACCAACATACAATTAAATCATATATCATTCATATACATATGACAACAATCATTAAAATATATCATACAACAATTATAGGCTTTGGGATCAAAATGCCATCGTAGGCCGAACCTCCTTTTATGGAAAAATCATTGATTTTCTTGCTTTTACCCTTTCCAATCATTACAGTAATATGTAAACACATGGTTTAAACCAATATTTTTCTTGTAAATATAACAAAAATCATTTTAGAACACAACCATATAGGAAATGGCACCCCCTTATGGAATATATGCTTGAAATTTCTAACTTTAGGTTTTAGGATAAAAACCATGGATTCTTTTGTTTTTCATACTTTCTGATCATTACAGTAATATACAAGAACATGTTTTAAACCAATATTTTTCATCTATGCATAATAAAAATTAGTTTAGAATGCATCAATACACAAATTGGCACCCCTTATTCAATCACATGAAAATTCTAATTTTTAGGTTTTAAGGTTCACTTTTAAGGGATGTGCGAAGAAAGAGTAAACATCTAGCTGAATTAAACATCAATAAAAAAAAAGTAAATACAATTGAAAATTGGTTTCTTCTTCAAATAAAACACCTAACTGAATTAAACATCAATAGAAAAAAAAGTAAATATACAACCCCACATGGATTTCTCATGGTTAATTTTATAAAAATCAAATAGTAGATTGAAAGAAACGAAAAATTTATGAAAATGATTACAAAATCGCAAGGTTTGAAGGCACCTTATGAATTTCGGTTAAGAGAATATTTTTGAGAGAATTTTTCTATAAAAATATGATGAATAATAGAATGTTGGCCGCTACTACAACAAAGGGCCAAATTTTAGGTTTATATTTAGGGTTTTGGGCAAAATTACAAGTTTGCTATTAATGAGCTAAGTTAAGAGTGTTTTGGTGTATTGGGCTTTAGTGAGTTAAGCCTTTTAATTTTATTTATGGCCTATCTATGAATAATTAAAAATAAAATATTTTTCTTATTATTTTCATTGAAATCCCCCCAGAAATATTTATTTAAAAATATTTTTAAATGCTCATAAAAATATTTTATGCTTAAAAATCGCTTTGTGTATGAAAATTCACTTTATGTGCAATAAATCATTTTATGCTTATGCACTTCACATAAATCACTTATTTTATAATAATAATTCATATTATGCATATTAGAACTAATCTAACATGCTACATACTTATCAATCACATAACATATGAATATTCATAAAAGCACATATTTTGTCATAATAGCTTTAAATTCAAGTAAATTGTCACGAAAATCTTAGGGCGGATGTGAGTTGTTATAAGGCTGGATTGGAGAGCTTGATGTGAGTTGTTATAAGGCTAGATTGGAGAGTTTGATCAGGAGTGTTAGGTCTTTAGAGATGATTAGGTTGCAAGGTTTGTAGAAGGTTAGTTTGTGGGGCTTGTCTTCAGAGAGGTTCTCATGGAAGGCTTAGTCAAGTCTAGCATTTTGGCTCAGTCAGGTTACAACCATTAGGGAGTTCATTTGGAAGGCTTGGTCAAGTTTTGCCTTAGACTTAGTTAGGTTATAACCTTTGGAGAGTTCATTTGGAAGGCTTAATCAAGTTCTACCTTATGCTCAGTCAACTTTAGAAGACTCGGTTAGGTTATGGCCTTTAGAGAGATCATTTGGAAGGCTCGATTAGATTTTTCCTTAGGACTAGGCTGGGATGCTAGACTTTATAAGAGGTCAAATTGCAAGGCTAAGTCTAGCTTAGAGGAAAGGTTAGGTTAGGAAACTAGCTCAGGATAACTCAATCTAATTTGGCCTTGGAGGAGATTATGGTCTTCATAAATGAAGGCTTTTTTTAAATGGGTTTTATGGTGAAAGCTTTTTGGTTTTTGGTTTGAGTTCTATGGTGAAGGCTTTTTGATTTAGGCTTCATGGTGAAGGCTTCTTGGTTTAAGCTTCATAATGAAGGCTTTTAGGCTTAGGCTTCATGACGAAGGTTTTTAGGTTTGGACTTCATGATGAAGGTTTTTGGAAGTGGGCTTCATGGTGAAGTCTTTTTAGGAGTGGGGATTTATATTGAAGGCTTTATGATGAAGGCTTGAAGGTTTTTGGTTAAAAGGTTTTTAGGCTTTAAGGATAGTTAATTAGCTTGGGCTTTTTCTACAAAGGTGCTCTGGACCTTTTTGGAAGATGGTTGCTTTATCTTAGGTATGGTGCTACAAGTTATGATCATAAGGATACTGTAGGCTCATAAATAGGGATTTGCCCTTTGATATGGTTGCATCAGTCTAAGAGGAGTAAGCTGAGAATGGTTTATATGCCTTAAAAGACTTTGATCTCAAGGATCATTTATTTTGCTAAGGAGGCTTGACCTTTGAAGGATAATGAGATGTTTACTAAAGAGGTATGGGATGGGCTTTGGCTGGTCTAAGCCCTTCTTAATCTTTATAAGACATGACTTGATTTTGGTTTTGCTAAAGAAAATTGGCGTTTAGGATTTTTGGTTCTGCATATAGGCTTGGCCTTTAGAAGATGATGAGACTTTGCCGAGGAAAGGATGGTATGAGGCTTGAGCTTGTAATGATTGTATAAGGCTTAAGCTTAAAAGGATGGTATGATTTTTCCAATGAAGCTTAGGATGGTACATTATGAAGTTTAGGAATGGTTTGAAGGTGGGTTGGAAATTTTGAAAATAATCAATAAGGTTGTATGACTTTGCTATTTGTAGCATGGTTCATGGAAAAAAACAAGTCAAGCTTTTCTTGCCATTTTGAGATTGAAGAGACATTTGGGGTGACACTTTATTGGCTTAAAAGTAGATGACATACTGTCTATAGGGAACTGCTCTAAGGAGTGGCTAAAGGACTGCTGAGAAAAAAAATGGATAAGCAAGCAATGTGAGAGATTATGCATTAGCTCTTTGAACTAAGCGACAAGATAGATTGATAAAAAAAATGATGATGAACTAAAAAGACATGCTCCCATTGTATGATAAGAGCATAGAAAACAATATTACTTTAGAGAATGAGCCTATAATGAGGAAGAATGACTTTAGAATATATGAGATAAAATAGATTGGTTGAAGATGATTTGACAACTTTGGATAGGAAAAAACATGGTTGGGATGAGCTTTCTCTTTCTCTTTCTTTTTATTTTCTTAGCTCTAACTTTTGCCTAATCCATCCTTTTGAGTTTTCAACTTAGAGAGCTTAGATTAATGAAATTTGGGAGAAAACATTTAACTATGATTTGCTGCTTTTCTTCACTTTGAGGGACTTTGACCTTTGAATCTTGGATTTGACAGACTTATTGCCCCTTGTTGAGGTGTATCATTTGATTACCCAAAGTGCAATGGGTAATTACATTAATTTTTTTTTTTTGTGCTTCAACTATTTGATGAGTGGTCTATTTTTTGACCTTTTTCGTTTAGGAAATGGCAAAGTGATTGTTGATATTAATTCAATTCTAACATGTGCTAGTTGTGGTGGATTTAATTGACTATTCATTTCTCTTTTTATCTTTCTCTTTTTTCTTTTCCTTCTTTCTTTATTTTTCTCTTTTTTTTCCTTTCTTTCTTTTTTTCTTTTTTCAAAGCTCATCTATGTTTAAAACAAGAAAGACAAGTGCACCAATAACTAAAAAAATATTGATGTTTTATTACAATTAAAAATTTTATTATAAGATAACAAAAAATGACTGACATGATAGACAAAAAGATACACAAAAAAGAAAACAAGATGACAAACTCAAACTCAAATTTAGATTCAGACTTTGATATTTAGACTCAGACTCAAACTCAAACTTGGAATTAAATCTCAAGCAGGTTATATTAATTAAACTTGAACTTTTCCACATCATCCCACTTGGGACTGAGGTAAGGTGGGGTTGAATTGGATTTAGGTTCCTTGTCACTGCTTAGGTTGGTGGTGGGGAATTTAGGTTGAAATAATGCACTTTGGATGCAATCTTCATCCTTTGATGTAGTTGCAGCCAATGCTTTGAAAGTGGATAAGTATTGGGTTAACAAGTGGACTCGGTAGGCTAGAAGTAGGTTATTGACATAGATGTCCACTTGTTCTTGCTCTGTTGGTACGTTTATCATTTAAGCAGCTTGTAAGGAACATGGAGAAGGACTCCTCTGAAAGCTACTTAGTAGTTTCCAAATCATACCTAGTGACATCCATTTCACCATTATAATGATACTGCTTGATAAAGGCATGACAAATATCATTCCACATCATTTTCTAGCTTTTGTCTAGTGAAAGAACCATCTCCTGGCAGCACCAGTTAGTGACTATAGGAATAATTGAGCAAGGAGCTCATCACTAAGTCTTAAATGTTTCATTGCCCCTATATATATCTTTAGATAGGTCTTGAGGCATATGGTTCCATCAAATCTCTATAGTTTAAGCATTTTGAATTTAGGAGGAAGCTTAGCATCAGGAAAGAAGGTCTAACTATCCACATCAATTAGGTAACTGCTATACTTAATGATTTTCTCCATAGCTTCAAGTTTCTCCATAAGCACTCTAATGTCTAAACAAGAGAAAAATTCCCCCACCCTAGTTTAGATATGAGTTGACTTGGTTGAGACTAGGGCTAGGGTTAGTTTGGTTCAACTTAGGTTTAAGTTAGTATTATTAAAGATGGCTTAGTTAATCATAGCACAAACTTCTTTAATGATGAGTTGCCTTTATTCCTTGAATTAGACTCGTTGAATAGCTAGGATGGCTTGGAAATGCTCTCCTTGCTTCTTAAGAAGTCTAGTCACAAGTGTAGTCAGGGAAGCCATGTCAGGTGGGTTGGCCATTGGTACATTAAAACTAAAGCAACAAGGTAAGTTACAGGCATAGAACATAAAAGGTAATGAAGATATAGGCATGCAGATCCTAAGAGAAAAGGCTTCCCTATTGTGTCATAGGCCAACTAGTTTTTAGGCTTAAGGTAAGATGGTGCAAGTATTTTAGATTTAGGGTAGGATCAAAGGTAATGGGTTTAAGGTAACGTGTTGGGCCAAAGTTATTGGGCTTAAGAATACTAAGCTGATTTTGAAGGTAATGGGCCATAGGTTTTAGGCTTAAGGATAGTGGGTTTGATTTTGATCAAGGGATAGAATCAAGATAATGGTTTTGGTATAGAGAACCTAAAGTGTCTATTTTTCTTTTTAGGATAAATATAGGGACTATGGATTGGGCTTATGATCAGCTAGTAACATTTTTAGGGTTGGATATGGGTTTTAGGGTTTTAGGTTTATGGCTTAAGGTCCAAAGATGAAAGGTGGTTTAGATTTACATTTGTGGTGTGAGATTCAAATGTTTAGTGTTTGGGGAAAGGCTAAGGCAAGGTGTTTAAGGTATGTGGTTAATGTGATGGTGTTTAGGATAAAGGCTAAGGTGAGGTATTTAGGATTAAAAGTCAGGGTGATGGTTTTAGGTTTGTGGGGGCGAAGGTGATTGGGATAGAAGTGAGTATGTTTAAGGTTTAAGAGTGAAGGTGTTTGGATAGAGGTGAGAGTGTCTAGGGTTTTAGATTAAGAGCTAGAGTAAAATGATAATGGTGTTTAGGTCAAAGATTTAGAGTGATGGTTTAAAGGTTATTTGATAGGGTGATGGGATATAGTTGAAAATGTTTATGGGGGAGATGTTTAAATGGAGGTAAGAATGTTTGACCCTTTTTCGATTCAAGGTTCAACCTAGACTTAAGATGAATGCATGTTTTGTTATAAAATATGAATGCATGATATACATAGAGAAAATATTTCATGAGAATGCAAATGCAAAGATGCAAGGTTTTAATTATGGTACATATAACCTAAGGTTAGGATCTAGGTTCATTACATGAAAGGATAAGAGTGGCTCGATTTGAGTACCCATCATACCAGAGCAGCAATATACCTAACCATATGTGAGTAAAGGAGCCTTACATTGGTGTAGCAGTACGTGCATGCTTATTACACCTTTAAAAGGATCAAAGAATTCATCACAGGGTGGATGGTTTCACTATCAGCGAATAGACCCAATTAGGGTTACCCTCTTGATGCTACTCACTATCCATTGTTTTCCTAAAACTAGGTTGAACAGCAAAGAACCTATGCAAGTGATGCATGCAAATTCACAATTATATTAAAAGGCAAACTCTTTTTAAACCAATTAGTAGTCAACTTTTTTCTTTTAAAAGAATCATCCCTATTTGAGTCATCAGCTGTGAGGCCTCGCCTAAGCATCTGTCTGATATGCTAAAGGAATCAAAATGCTTATTTGGGAAAGAACTGACAAGGAAGCCCTCAAGCTTATCTTTGATAGATTTGAAAATTATTTCTTCGAGTCGTCAACATAATTTACTTTTATTTGGGAAAATATTAGGAAAAAATTCTCATTTGACTCTAATTATTACCCAATGAAAAAAAAAAAAGATCAATAGCCTCGACACCAAAGAGGATCTAAAGACAAGGTTTTCAATTTACTTAAAAAAAAAATAACTTTAGCCAATTAATATAAGAGTGACTTAAAATATATTTCATTAACAATCTAAGATGTATGATTAATTTATATTATGCATAATCATTATACTCATCCATTCAACAATAAAGTAAATACACAAGTAAAGTTCAAAAGAAAGTTAACATTATAATAAAAATCCCAAACTTATGAGATACCTCCTCTAACCCTTATGGGTTCTAAGGAAGTCACACATTCCTCAAACTAAACCTAATAAAACAACAAAAAGAAAACAAAATAAAAGAAAATGAAGAAGGTGATAAGGAAGAGAGTTAGTTAGTTTTAATTAGATTCGATACTTGAACCAACTATGCTTATGTATCCTTTTGAATGGGAATTAGAACCCACGTAGTTGTCCATTCTTGCGAAGGGGTTAGTTAAGCCTAGCCATCATGTTTTGATTGATTGATTAAAACAGGGTTGAGTTGATTGATTGAACCAATTGATTACCAAGTGGAGTTAATTAAGTCATACTCTAATTAACTACTTTAGCGATCAAGAATTAGGCAAGGAGCCTTAGAACACAAATCCTAAGAAGGGAAATAATAGATAAAATAAAAAAGGGGAGAGAAACTTACCTCAGATGGTGGAAGACAACTACCCTTGGATAGTGCGGTGACTACCCTCAGTAGTGAGTAGCAGCTTGCCTCAGATGATAGGTGGTGACTAGCCTTGAATGACACTATGTGTAACAACCCATACCCATACCCAAGAGTTTTCATGACTAATTTATTTGACTTAGAACTATTAAGGCTAAGTGTATGCTCTTATAGGAATTTATGTGCTATGTGATTGATAAGTATTTGGCATGTTAAATTAATTTTAGTATACCTAATATGAGTTGTTATTATGAAATAAATAATTTATATGAAGTGTATTAGTATGAAATAATTTATTTTCATAAAATGAATTTTCATGCAAAAAGGCGATTTTTAAGCATAAAATAATTTTATGAGCATTTTTAAAAATATTTTTAAATAAACATTTTGGAGGGAATTTTAATGAAAATAATAAGAAAAATATTTTATTTTTAATTACCTATAATCAGCCCAAAATTAATTAAAAAGCCCAAATACCCAAAAGCCCACTACACAAAAATACTTCTAACCTAGCTCATTAAGGGTAATCTTGGAAATTGCCCAAAACCCTAATTATTTATATCAAAAATTTGGCCAGCCCTTCATTCCAGCAGCCACCA
Organism: Reutealis trisperma; assembly: GCA_947687605.1. Lineage (NCBI taxonomy): Eukaryota > Viridiplantae > Streptophyta > Magnoliopsida > Malpighiales > Euphorbiaceae > Reutealis > Reutealis trisperma. Next base: position 1,435,022 of record CANTUT010000183.1, on the reverse strand, counting down.
TTCTATTATTTTATGATTTTGATAAAAAAATTCTCTAAAAAATAATCTCTCTACTGAAATTCACAAAATACTTTCAAACTTTGCAATTTCGCAACTGTTTCGTAAGCTTTTCCTTTCCTTTCAATGTGCTATTTGATTTTTATGAAAATAATCATGCGAAAATTATTTTGAACTAAATTTTTACTGATTTTTACTAATAAAATTTGGGCTAGGTGATTTCTTGAAAGAGAAATCAATTTTTCTACTAAAAGCACCAACCTCTCTACGCGATTTCGCCAAAGGTAATTCCTACAACTCAAAATTGAAATTTTCATGCATAAACACTACCAAGGGGGGACAATTGCCATATGATTTTTTTCTAAATGGATTTTTTATGTGTTTAGATGAAAAATATTGAATTAAAACATATTTATGCATATTACTGTAATGACCGAAAAGTTTCAAAAAATAAGGAAATTCAAGGTTTTCATGCTTAAACTTAAAAGTTAGAAAATTTTATGATTTCATGTGTTTATGGTTGGCAAATTGAGTATGATGGAGTTATAAAGTGACATTTGTTTTTTTTGGATGAAAAATAATTATTTAAATCATTTGTTTACATATTACTGTAATGAACGAAAAGTGCGGAAAGCTGGAAAACTCATGATTTTCTATCTAAACCCTAAACTTGGAATTCTTATGCATAAGCTTGGTTTATGGCTTCCAATTTTTATATATTCATGTTCTAAAATTATTTTTGTTATGATTAAATGAAGAATAATGGTTTAAACCACATGTATACATATTGCTATAATGATCGAAAAGTATCGAAAATAAGAAAACTCATGGTTTTTCATTCTAAAATCTAAAGTTGGAAATTTTCATGCATATGGAATTATATATGGGCTGAATCCTACATGTCTATATTCTAAAAAGATTTTTGTTATGTTTACATGAAAAATCTTGGTTGAAACAATGTTTCTGCATATTACTATAATAGATGGAAAGTGTGAAAAGTAAGAAGATTCAGGTTTTCTCTTTAATGGGGCATTCGGCCTACAATGGAATTTTTATCCCATTGTCTATAAATTTTATGTAATTTATTTTTTTGATTATATACATGTATATATGAATGATAAATGGTTAAGTTGTATATTGATCGAAGGAGTGACCTTAGACAAGCCTAGAGGCAATTTAGTATACTTAAGGTATCTTAACCTTATGTTGTGATTAATATGTAAATGTGATTGGATAATATGGAAGTAGGTTGTATGATGAGTTAATAATTAATTAATGATCTTGAATTTATGAAGAGATTGGTTGAAGGAATTGGTCATAAGAGATAAGCATGATGCTTGAAAGGTTATTTGTTAAGTTGACATATATGGAAGTGTTAAGTGTACTAAGATGATTGTTAAAGTGAAAAGATATTAAGGTAATGATATTATGTTGACCTTAGAAATGTATTGACATAATTGTAATGTTTTTTTGTATGGCCTATTGTTTGTCTCAAAATAACCTGTCAAAAAGCGACCCACAGGTATACGGGGCAATTGTAGTATATCGGAAGCACCCAAGGTCGTATCTCTCAAGAAATTGCAAATGGAAATATTTGTCACAATTGAAAACAATTTAAATGAAATGAATTTGAATATGTGGTTTTGAAAAAAAATAATTTGCAAAACAGGAAATTAAAAGAAAATGCAGATTAAAATGCAATAGGTTTTAAAACAATGAATGAATAATGCCTAGGTTTTGTATTCAGTTTATCAATCCTATATGTTCATGAATATACTCAATTGATTACTCTAAAGCCTTAGTTTCTAACAATTCAAAGAATAAAAATCAATCTATTAGCAATCGTATTCATAGAAATCATTCTATCAAATCATATATCAAAAACTAAAGCATAATCTTAAAACTTATATTTCTAATTCGTTTTAAGATCCTAAAGGAATGGATTCTGGAATTGAACTTCAACTATCATTCCTTCATTCAAAACCTAAGTCAAACAATCAATCAATCCAATTAGGAATAATCAAAATAATCAAAAGGGATTATATTTAATTCCATATCATGAACACATCATATAAACCCTGGACAAGACTGAAATTAGTTCATGGGAAACATAATGATAATCTCTAAGTTATTAAAATCAAAAGAATTCATTGAATTAAAATCTTCAATTCAATAATCAAAAGAAGAAAATAACCAAGAAATTAATCTTATAAACCAATCCGATGTTCTAACCCAATCTCTTGGCGTCTTCACAAAGAATTCCTAAAATCACTAAAAACAATCTTCTCTAAGTGTTGAAATATGAAAATTAAAATAAAATTCAGAGAATAGAAAATTGGAAGAGAAGATACTATCTCTCAAAATTCCCTAAAATTCCCCAAAATCAAGAAAAAAAAATTCCCTTCTCTTCCTCTAGACCTCCCTATTTATAACAACAAAACTTCTTATTTAGTTTCTACTTTCCTAAAATAATTTAGGATTGAAAATCCTTGAAAATCTCTGAAAATTTTCAATATTTGCTCATAGGTGATGCAGCGAGCACTGCAACAAGCAGGCAGCAGAGGGGTTCCTGCTGCGTGGTACTGGATGGCTTTGACAGACGCTGGGGTTGGGCGCCTGTAGGAGGCTTTCTGTAGTTGGGCACTGGCAGGGTCCTGGCAAGCACCTGCTGGGCTCTGGCTGGCACTGGTGAGGTGCTGTTAGGTGGGCAGCTAGCAAGCACAGCTGGGCTTGCTGCTGCGCGATGGTATGCTGTCCAATGTGTGACATTTCGCTAAGTTTTTTTATTTAGCCCAAATATCTTCCATTTCTTCAATTATCATTGCAATTGAAAACAATTTAACAAACACATTAAAAGCATCATAAAATCATAAAAATAAACTATAAATTAACAATTAAAAGAATAAAAAACAAGATAAAACTATGACAAAACAACTATCCCACACTTAGAAATTTGCTTGTCCTTTAGCAATAATTATGACATAAAATAAGAACTCAACAATCATCAAGCAATCTAAGTACTTATAAAGCAATAACCTTAGCAAAAACACTTCGAATGCATGCACAAGTTTCCTCTTCTAAGAAATTAGTTATCTCTAAACAAAGCTAACATGATAGACCGCACACTCAACTAAGTGTTTCTCTCAAGTTGCAAAGAATGATCGCTCAAAACCAAAATTGAAGGCAAACTACCATAAACTTGCTTATTAATCTAATATCCACAACTAATTTAATTCAAGGCATCAATCAAAAGGTCTTTCATTTAGTTGTAATAGGGCTTAGGGTAAAGATAGGAAAAAGGAAAAAATAAGTTTATCATTGAGTTATTAAGCATTAAAAACCAAATAACAAAACACTCAAAGACACTATTTCTCAATTTCTTCACAAACTCATTGCAAAATCTTTCCATATTCTATATAAATTCACATATTCAAAGAATAATAGACTTCATTAAAAACTTTTTTTTTATTGGGATCCTTTTTTTATTTTTATTTCTATTATTATTATTATTATTATTATTATTATTATTATTATTATTATTATTATTATTATTATTGCAAAATAAAGTCTATAATATCATGATATACACAAGAACATGTTCCCCAAGGCAATATGTTCTCTCACCCCACACTTAAAAAACTTTGCTTGATCTCAAGCAATATCAACACACTCAATTTTCAAGAAAATGATTTTCAAATACTCAAAAACCTTTCAAATACTCAAAAACCTCAATGAAGGACAAAATAGATAAAAATTATAGTGAAATGATAAGTTAAATTATGTATTTCCAAAGAAAAGGTCAAGGCTCAAAGTGACTCACTAAAGGAAATAAACATTCAAGGTTGGCCATTAAAGATAAAGGGTGAAACCTAATGCCTTAATCATTTTAATGCCTGAATTGAAATTAACATGTGGTCTCAAAAAGTATACCTAAGCAAGCTCTAGAGATGCACAATCAACATGGTACCCACAATATGGCAATAAAGAAAAAGTGTTTGGGCTCAAATATTCTCATCATGGTAAGGTAAAGTCTATCATGCTTTGCAATGAAATAGAGGCAAACAAAAACATTTTAAGATCATAACAAGTGCAAAACATTTGAAACATTCAAACTTGAGATTGCTAGATAAATTTTCCTCAAATCACAAGACAATACATTTAATCCACCAATTATGTCATAACATCAACTCAAAAGATAAAACAACTTTCATAGATAGGACTAGGTAAAACACAAAATCAGAATTTAAAAATAAAATTTTAAAGACAATGATGGGCTGCCTCCTATCGAGCGCTTCTTTAACATCATTTTAGCTAGACATTTTTTTTAAGACATTAAGGAACCTTAAATTCCCTAAATTTTTCCATTCCCTGAAAATGTGATTTAACTCTCTGACCATTGACTTTAAAAATCTTATCTCTATGAAAGTTAAACAAATCTACTACTCCAGAGGGATGTACCACATTCACAATAAAAGGACCACTCTAGTAGGGTTTAGATTTACCTAGATCGTGACACCACCATGAGTTGTAGAGTAGTACTTTCATACTTAGTTCAAGAGACTTTAGGACATGGCTTTTATCACGAAGAGGTTTGGCCCATTCCTTGAACATTTGAGAGCTCCCATACACTTCTTCCTTGAGCTTAACCAACTTAGACACTTGTAGCATTTTTTTATCATAGGATTCCTGGAAGAAAACATCTTTCACAATAGTATTAAAAGATTCAATAGAAGAGCATTTCTTAATAAGTGATATGGTAGGAACATATAATCTATTAAAAATGCAAAATTCAACAGCTTGACCCAAAACAGTCATAGTTAATTTCCCATTTTTAACATCAATCAAAGTATTAGTAGTTGCCATAAAAGGTCTACCCAACAAGATATGCAATTTTGACCTATTAGACAACTCATCTCCCATATCCAACACCACAAAATCAACAGGCACTATCAACCCTTCTACCTGCACTAGCACATCTTTTATAATCCCTATAGGAAATCTCAATGACTTATCAACTAATTGCAAGCTCATTTTGATGGGTTTCAGCTCTCCTATATTCAATTGCTTAAATAAGGCATATGGCATCAAATTAATACTAACACCTAAATCTAACATGCCTTTAGCTTGTTCACCACTGCCCATACTAAAGTCAATGACAAAACTACCATGATCCTTAGCTTTTAGAGGTAATTTTTTCTAGAGTACTGCATTAATCACCTTGGACATTACTACTTTCACCTCCATCTCTAGCCTTATTTTCTTAGAATTTAGCTCTTTAAAAAACTTTCCATATGCAGGCATATTCTTAATCACATCAAGCAAGGGCAAATTGATACTTACCTTGGATAGCATTATGAAAAGCTCGTCAAATTGCTTGTCTTGCTTACCATTTTTTAAGTAGCCTAGAAATGAAATAGGAGGTCGATAAGGATTCTCCGCTTTGTGTAACTTAAATGGAGAGGGTGTCTCCATCTATTTCTCTTCCTCCACTGCATAGTTAGAAACTTCACTAACATTATCATTTATTGGCTTACCACTCCAAAGAATCCAGATAGACTTAGCTTGCCCCAGTTGGCTAGGAAGTTTTCCTTTTTGATTTGATTGCATATGGCTTGCAATTTGACCAACATAAATCTCTATGTTTCGCACTGCTACTTCTAAAGAGTCAAATCTTTTGTCATTGGCCTCCTAAATTTTAGTGCTAGCTTGAATGAAAGCATTCAAGCTATGCTCCAAAGATGGATTCCTTTGCTATTGTTGGTTTGATGATTCTCCTTGAATGGTTGGCCTCTTTGCAACATTTGAAATTGAGGTTGCTATTGCTGTTGGTTGTTGTTTTTCCAGGAAAAGTTTGGATGGTTTTTCCAACCTTGGTTGTAGGTGTTGGAAAAGGGGTCATTTCTCTCCCTAAGTTTGAAACCATCCAAGACTTGCACTTGCTCATAATCACCTGTAAAAGAATCAAAACTCAAAGGGCAAACATTAGCACCATGACCAAAAATACAACAAACACCACATACCTCTTGTTGTTGAACTGTTGTTTTCCCCTTCATGGTGAGGAGCTTCACTTGTCTAATAATCTCAGTTATTTGCATAGCCACATCTTTCCTCAAAGCAACTTCTTCAAATCGAACTCTTCTCCCTCTCACACTTTTTTGCTGAGAGTTAGCACCAAGCATCTTAAAAAGTTCATAAGTTTCCTGAGCAGTGATCTTTGCCATTACCCCTCCAGCTGCATTGTCAACTATGCTTTGGCTATGGAATGTGAGCCCATCATAAAAGAACTGGTTAAGCAATTACAATGGATAGTGATGGTGTGGGCATTGAATTTGCAACATCTTGAATCTTTCCTATGCTTCATGAAAAGGCTCTCTTTCCATTTATGTGAAGGTTGCAATCTTCAGTCTCAAATCAGCTATCTTTTGGTAAGAGTAGAACTTCCTCATGAATTTATTATACACCACCTCCCAAGGGGTCAATGAATTAGGAGTAAGTGTCATCAGCGAAGATTTGGCTTTGTCCTTCAAGGTGTAAGGAAAGCATCTCATCTGTAACTGATCTTCAGTTAGACCTCATAAAGGAAAGGTCTGTATGGTGGAGTAGAAATCCTTGATGAAATTAAGGGAGACTTCATTTGGCACTCCACAAAAGGAAAGGAGCATGCTATAATTTATGTTTTTCAGCTTATAATTCTGGACAGCTGCATTGAGTCTAATGCATGATGTTATGATGCCTATGATTAGCATAGCATAATCCTTCATAGGTCTCCTTTCCTGTGCTATGATGTATGGTTGTTCTTCTTAGTCTTCTACCTTTGGATTTTTGGGATCTATTGGATCAACTTGGTCCTCATTTAGCTCTAGTCTTCTTCTTTCTCCACTAACCTATGCATGTTATCAACAAAAGGGACAATCTATCCTTCTTGAGATCTTCTCCCTTGCATAAAAATCTAGAAAAACAAATGTAAATAGAAACTAAAAATAAATATATTCACAATGAAACAAACAAATTCGCCTTGCAATTTTTCGGTAATGATGCCAAAAACTTATTTGCCTCAAAATAACCTGTCAAAAAGCAACCTGCAAGTATACGGGGCAATTGTAGTATATCAGAAGTAACCAAGGTCGTATCTCCCAAGAAATTGCACATGGAAATATTTGTCTCAATTTAAAGTAATTTAAATGGAAAGAATTTGAATGATTTGATTTTGAAAAGAAATAATTTGCAAAATAGGAAATTAAAAAAAATATAGATTAAAATGCAATAGGTTTTAAAACAATGAATGAATGATGCCTAGGGTTTGTATTCAGTTTATCAATCTTATATGTTCATGAATATACCCAATTGTTTACTCTAAAGCCTTAGTTTCTAATAATTCAAAGAATAAAAATCAATCTATTAGCAATTGCATTCATAGAAATCATTCTATCAAATCATATATCAAAAACTAAAGCATGATCTTAAAACTTATATTTCTAATTCGTTTTAAGATCCTAAAGGAATAAATTTTGGAATTGAACTTCAACTCTCATTCCTTCATTCAAAACCTAAGTCAAACAATCAATCAATTCAATTAGGAATAATCAAAATAATCAAAAGAGATTATATTTAATTCCATATCATGAACACATTATACAAACCCTAGACAAGACTGAAATTAGTTCATAGGAAACATAATGATAATCTTTAAGTTATTAAACCAAAAGAATTCATTGAATTGAAATCTTCAATTCAATAATCAAAAGATGAAAATAACCAAGAAATTAATCTTATAAACCAATCTGATGTTCTAACCCAATCTCTTGGCGTCTTCACAAAGAATTCCTAAAATCACTAAAAACAATCTTCTCTAATTGTTGAAATATGAAAATTAAAATAAAATTCAAAGAATAGAAAATTAGAAGAGAAGATACTATCCCCTAAAATTCCCCAAAATCTAGAAAAAAAAAATCCCTTCTCTTCCTCTAAACCTCCCTATTTATAACAACAAAGCTTCTTATTTAGTTTCTACTTTCCTAAAATAATTTAGGATTGAAAATCTTGAAAAATCTTCAATATCTACTCATAGGTGACGCCGCGGGCACTGGGATTGGTAGCTAAAGTCGCTCCTCCACATGCCTCTCATACCAATACCAAGCCTTCTTCTTGAGTTAGAGTCTTACCAACTCAATTACTCAAGCATCCGAGCAAGATAAACAATGGACTAGCTTGTCCATCTCATCCAAAAATTCATATGGGTCATCACCTTCCTCGCCACAAAAGGTAGGCAGTTGAAGCTTTTTGAACTCCACTATAGTCATCCCTTTGTTAGGTAATTGCTTCCTCTCTCTCTGAGAAGGTGCCACTACCATAGGTGGCGGAACTTCATTCCCTTCATATGTTGGCGGCACTTCCCTCCTCTGAGCTCATAGCTCGTCGATTTCCTTGCGCAAGTCTCTCATTTGCTCACACATGGTGTGTACTTCTTGCTAAGATGCTTGCTCACTAGAGCCCATAGTCGGTGCCCTTGAGTTGAATCTTTCTTTTGGCCATGCAGGTGTAGAGGTAGCATTTGATGCAATGTCTAATACGACATCATCACTTACCCTGATAGGCTGGGTAACTATTCGAACCTTGTTTTTAGGAGGCATTATGCTTATCATGATAAGGGAATTTAGCACTACCCTTTCTAACCTATTTAACACCACAATTAAGGTAGTATAACATCATGCATTTATCATAGGTATTTATCATATCACATCACTAAGCACATGTCATATATATATCGCATATCATATAGTTTAGCACATATCATATATCACAATCATATAGCATATATCCCATAGTATGAAAATAATTTCCTATCATGATAAGTCAATCATATTATAACAATAAAAGAAATCACTTCATACTAAGTAACTAGGCAGTCAAACAGAAATATCATTCATATCATATAAAGCACTATGTCGTTACATCAATCATCACCCACTACTCCTCCTAGCTCTTGTGTGTCCTCCACTTGGGTAGTCAGGGGTGACATGGCCACTGCTACCACATTGGTAACAGAGAAGATCTCCATCCTGATGGCAACTCATCAAAGACAAAGAACTCACTGGCGAATAATCTCCCCCATGCTCAATAATCCATGCCTTAAGCTACTCCATATCCTCCATCAAGGCATGAACCAAAAGTTTAAGACGTCGATTTTCCTCCATCAAATATGAGTAATCATCTTCCAATTTTTGGATCTTACTATAAACCCAATCAAGATCCAGGTGCTCCTTGGGGTCCTCCTCTTCGTCAGGGGTCTCCTACCTCACAGGGCAAATCACAGATATGACTCTCCCAAACATCTCTGGCTAAGTCCTTTTACAGGTCACACAGGGTTCTCTAGGTTGCGATCTTCGAGTAGGGGTAATCTTCTTAGTCATATGTCAAAAGAATCATAAAGTAGGCAAATAATAACTAGGATTGCTAAAACCTAATAAGATTTCATAGAACTATGATAATGATAGACTATAAGTGACATGACAGGAAAAATTCCTATGCTCCAGGATTATATTTTTTTAACCCAAAACATAGACAAGTCTAAACTAGACTTTAAAACTACAGCTCTGATACCAACTTTGTCACATTCCAACATTAGAGACATGACGGTCCTAGAACATGGTGAGACATAAGGTCACCTATGCTCGTACAACCCATTTACATATATATAAATCATGCCTAGGATTGTACCAAACCCAATGCATTAACTTAAACATCCAATAATATAAGAAACCTCAATATACAGAAGAATAGCTTAGTAAAACACTTGGGAAACATCTCATAAGAGAAATAACATTTAAAGTTTTAAGACAAATTATCAATAATTAATATCACAAAATAAACTTCTAAAGCATCTACGAATATCTCTTCATAATATGGTATTATTAAAGACTTTGACAAGGAATCCTGAAGCGAACTAGAATGCTTGAGCCATCACCTTACCTCCTTACATTTGCTTACTAGAACCACACAAATAAAATGGGGTGAGATAGATGATCTCAATGAGTAAACAATATAGCCCATACAATAACATATATTCCTTTAAAAAGGAAACCCATAGCTTATAACACATAGTTCATGATTTACAAATCATGGTTTCAAAGGTTTCAATTTAGCATGGTTATCACTTTAGCAAGTTTGCGAAAATCACACTTATAACACTTATCACCTATAGACAGTAAATGACCATACTAGCTCATTCACTCAAAGGAGAGGTGGCCTCATACCAAATTGCAATTGCCAACCCTTATAAAGTCATAAAATTGATCAAGCTTCACGGCTAGAACTGCCCCTTCTAGCTGAGGTGGATACACTACCCCTATCCATCAGATTAAGATCATGTGCATAGGTTCCGATGATTTCCCACATCAGCACGAGGATTCTACATAAAAGGTTAAAGATACCATAGTTAGAGCTAATAGTAATTATATATGACAATAGCACTTTAGGCAACAATAACATGTATCACAATAGCAATAGTGGTTTAACTTGAAAATAAGATATAATAATAGTGTAGTTCAAGAAAGAAAGTAGGTAAGGTAAAAATTACAAAGAGTCTTTCATATCATTGAATAAACATTAACAGCTTTGGACCAACTGTCCGTTGGCAACCCAAGCTTAACAAAGAAATCATAAAATCATAATTTAGGATAGAAAGAAACTTGGGTTTCAAGATCTCAAGGGCTCACATAATATGATATCACATACTTGTAACATAACATAATGTTTACTCATACTTGTAGAATGAATACAGTGTTTACTCACCTTGTGGTTCCTTTGCACCTAGTACATATAGCCCTTTTGAACCTTTAAAACTCCTCAAGCTCTAACACAATATTTAATTCAATACTTAGTATTTAATTAATCATGATGCTACCCTATCCCATAATTACCCCATGCACATATAACATTCACATACACTTTAGAGTTGCACATATAAGTGCACTCATCATTCGTGTATAACATGTTAACTTTAAAAGTCTTGTATACTTAGCCCTTATAGGCCCATATGAAAATACATTATAGTTCATGTCAATACCTTTCTAAGGTCAACACAATAACATTATCTTTGTAACAACCCACATCTACTGTAGGAGTTTTCATGACAAATTGCTTGAATTAAGAGTTGTTGTGACAAAATATTTGATTTTATGAAAATTCATGTGTGACGTGATTTATGAGTTTGGGGCATGTAAAACTAATTTTAATATGTCTAATATGAATTATTATTGTGAAATAAATGATTTGAATAAAATGCATTAGCATGAAATAATTTATTTTCCGTAAAATGAATTTTTAGGTAAAACAGCGATTTTTAAGCATAAAATAATTTTATGAGTATTTTAAAATAATTTTTAAAATAAATATTTTGAGGGAAATATTACAGAAATAATAAGAAAAATATACTTTTTATTTTAATTATAATCAGCCTAAAATTTAAATAAAAAGCCCAAATCCCTAAAAGCCCACTACACTAAAATCCTCCTAACCTAGTTCATTAAGGGTATTAGTGGAAATTTCACCCAAACCCTAATATATATTCAAAAATTCGGCCAGAACAAAGTTCCAGCAGCCATCATCTTATTTCTTTTGCATCTTGGCAGAAAAATTCTCTCAAAATATTTCTTTCTACCGAAATTAAGAAAACACCCTTCCGTTTCGCGATTTCTTGACCGTAATCGTAAGTTATTCTTCTCTTTCGATTTCTAAACTGATTTCTATGAAATAAATTATGGGAAAATTATTTTGAACTGGTTGATTACTGATTTTTATAGATTTAATTCTGGTTGGGTGAGTTTTTGGGAGAGAAAATTTATTTTCTATCGAAAACACGATTCTTTCCGTGAGATTTCTCCAAAGGTGAATTCTATAACTTAAAATCACAATTTTTATGCATAAACATCATAAGGGGGGGGGGGGGGGAGGCAATTTGTGTATGGTTGTGTTCTAAACTGATTTTTGAATTGTTTTGATGGAAAATATTAGATTAAATAATATTTATGCATATTTCTGTGATGACAGGAAAGTTTCAAAAAACAAAGGGGTTCAAGGTTTTCGTGTTAGAACTTGGAAGTTGAAAAATTTTATTCTTCAATGGACATATGGCTGCCAATTTGTATGAATAAGTGCTCTAACAAGATATTTGTTTTGTTTAGATGGAAAATAATGATTTGAATCATGTGTCTGTTTATCGCTGAAATGAACGAAATGCGCGGAAAGCGTGAAAACTCATGATTTTTCACCTAAACCTTTAAATTTGGAATTTTTTTGTATAAATCCCATCTATGGCTACCGAATCATGTATGGATGTGTTCTAAATTGATATTTTCTATGACTGAATGAAAAATAATAGTTTAAACAACCTGTTTACTATAACAACCCACACCCACCCTAGGAATTTTCATGATAAATTGCTTGATTTAAAACTAATAAGGTTAAGTGTGTGCTTGTGTGAAAATCTGTGATGTAAGTGATTGATGAGTATGTGGCATATTAAATTAATTTTAATATGCATAATATGTGTTGCTAATGTGAAATAAATGATTTACATGAAGTGCATTTGTATAAAAGAATTTAAAATAAAATGAATTTCCATGCGTAAGACAATTTTTAAGCATAAAATAATTTTATGGGTATTTTTAAAATATTTTTAAATAAATATTTTTGAGGGAAATGCTCCAAAATTAATATGAAAAATATTATTTTTATTTTGAAACCATTCAGCTGAAATTTTTAAAGAAAAAAACCCAAATATCCCAAAGCCCACTACACAAAAATGCTCCTGACCTATTTCATTAAGGGTAAAAGTGGAAATTCCACTCCAACCTTAATATATATTTTAATTTTCAGCCAAACAAGGGTTTCCAGCAGCCATTCTCTTATTCCTTTTGTATTTTGGCAGAAAAACCTCTTAAAATATTTCTCTTTACTGAAATATTGAAAACACCTTTCCATTTCGTGATTTCATGACCGTAATCGTAAGTTTTTATTCTCTTTCGATTTCTAAATTGATTTCTATAAAATAAATCATGGAAAAATTATTTTGAATTGATTCTTGATTTCTATAGATTCAATTCTATTTGAGTGAATTTTTGAGAGAGAAAATTTAATTTCTACCGAAAATACGATTCTTTCTGCAAGATTTCTTCAAAGGTGAATTCTATAACTTAAAATCACAATTTTATTGCATAAACATCATAAGGGGGGGCGGGGGGTGCAATTTGTACTTGTTTATATTCTAAACTGATTTTTGATTTGTTTTAATGAAAAATATTGGATTAAATAATATTTTTGCATATTTCTGTGATGACCAAAAAGTTTCAAAAAACAAAGGAATTTAAGGTTTTCGTATTAGAACTTGGAAATTGGAAAATTTTATTCTTTCATGAATATATGGCTGCTGATTTGTATGAATTGGTGTTCTAATATGATATTTATTTTGTTTAGATGAAAAATAATGACTTGAATCATGTGTCTGTTTATCGCTGAAATAAACGAAATGTGCGGAAAGCGCGAAAACTCATGATTTTTCACCTAAGTCTTTGAACTTGGAATTTTTTGGTATAAACCCTACCTATGGCTGCCGATTCATGAAGGAATGTGTTCTAAACTGATATTTTCAATGATTGAATGAAAAATAATAGTTTAAACAACCTGTTTGCATATTTTTGAAATGACCGAAAAATACCGAAAACAAGAAAACTTATGTTTAGTGCAGTATAATGCAAAAGATTGAATTTTTATATATTAATGAGACCAATAGTGGTTGATTCCTATGAATTTATATTCTAGAATGATTTTTTTTATATTTACATGAAAAATCTTAGTTCAAACCATGTTTTTACATATTTCTGAAATAGACGGAAAGCACAAAAAGAAGAAGAATTTGGTTTTTACCTTAATGAATGCATTCGGCCTACACGTACAATTTTGTCCAAATGTTTATAAATTTTATGTGATGTGTCTTGGTGATTGTTGACATGTATGTATGTATAATAGATGATGAAATTGCATGTTAGTTGAAGGTATGATCCTAGATAAGCTTAAATGTATTATAGTATACTTAAGGTATCTTAACCTTGTATTGTGATTAGAATGAAAATGTGATTGAGGAAATTGGAACTAGGAGTTATGATGAATTGATGATGAACATATGATTATGGGTTAATGAAGTAAAAGGGATCATAAGAGTTAAGCATGATGTTTGAAGGATTAATTGTTAAATTGACATGTATAGAAGTGTAAAGTGAACTAAGATAATTGATAAGTGAATTGATATTGAGGTAACGATATTGTGATGGCCTTAAAAAGGTATTGATATGATTGCAATGTGTTTTCATGTGAGCCTATAAGGCCTAAGTATGCAAGACTTTTAGTTAATGAGCTATGTGCAAGTGATGAGTACACCTATGTGTGGACTCTAAGTGTATGTGTATGCTATATATACATGTGTAGTTATGGGATAGGAGCATCATGAGTAAATAAATACTAAGTATTAAATCAAATATTATGTTAGAGTTTGAAGAGCCTTAAAAGTGCAAAGGGGACTACGTGTATTCAGAGTAAAGGAACCCAAGGTGCGTAAACACGATGTTCTTGTTACAAATGTGAACAACATCATGTTGTGTTATATGATATGTGATATATTGATATGTGAACCTTTTTGATCTTTGAAACCCAAGTTCCTTCCATTTTTAAATATTTTTATATGATTTCTTTGTCAAGCTTGGGTTGCCAAAGGACATTTGGTCCAAAACTATTTTGTTATCCAATGAGAACTTTTTTTGTGATTAACACCCTAACTTGTATTCTTTCTGGAACTACACTTTCATTGTATTATTGTAGAAAGCCAAACTACTATTGATATTGAATTACATGTTATTGTTGCCTTATGTGATATTGTTAATTGTGTTTACCAATAGCACTAGCTATGGTACCTTTACCCTTTATGCAGAATCCTCGTGCTGATGCGGGTAATCATCGAAACCTGTGCACATGGTCTTAACCCAATGGATAAGGATAATGTATCCACCTCAGCTAGAAGGGGCGATTCTAGCCGTGGGGCCTGATCAGTTTCACGCTTTCCACATGATAGGAGTTGGAATTTGGCAAAGGCCACCTCTCCTCTATGTGTTTCGAGTGAATGACAAATGGTCTTCACTCTCTACGTGTTATAAGTGTGATTTCTGCAAACTTGCCCAATTAAACCCTTGCTAAATTGCAGCCTGATTCATGAGTTATAAACCATGAACTATGTGTATAAGTTAAGTGTTTTCTTTCAAAGGAATATGTGATAATGTATGTGCCTTTTTGTTTACTCATTAAGATCATCTATCTCACCCCTTTTCCTTGTGTGGTTCCAGGTGAGCACATGTGAGGAGGCAAGGTGGTGGCTCAAGCATTCTGCTTCGCTTGGGGAATTCCTTGTCCGAGTTATCAATAATACTATGTTTATAAAGTCTTGTCTTTAGATGTTCCGAGAATGTTGATTGATATTTATCGAGAATTGTGTTATTGTCCTTATGGATTTATATGTAATGATTTATTTTAAGTCTTTCACAGTTATGGTATTTATCTAAATGTTTTAAATGAGTTAATGAAAGAGGTTTGGTAAGATCCTAGGCATGATTGTTATATGTTAATGGGTTCTACGGGCATGGGTAACCTTATGTCTCCCCATGTTCTAGGACCATCATATCTCATAAGGTTGGGATGTGACATTTACATATTTCTAAAATGACAGGAAAATACCAAAAATAAGAAAACTCATGGTATTATACTCTATAATTCAAAAGATTGAATTTTTATATATATGCAACACCAAGAATGGCTGATTCTTATGGATTTAAATTCTAGCATGATTTTTGTTATATTTACATGAAAAATCTTGATTCAAACTATGTTTTTACATATTTCTGAAATAGATGGAAAGTGCGAAAAGAAGAAGAATTTGGTTTTTACCTTGATGATGCATTCGACCTACATGAACATTTTTGTCCCAATGTTTATAAATTTTATGTGATGTGTTTTGATGATTATTGACTTGTATGAATGTATAATAAATGATAAAATTTCATGTTAGTCAAAGGTATGATCCTAGATAAGCTTGAATGCATTTTGGTATACTTAAGGTATACTTAAGGTATCTTAGCCTTATATTGTGATTAGAATGCAAATGTGACTGGGGAATTTAGAACTAGATGTTATGATGACTTAATGACAAACATATGGTTATGAGTTATTGAATAAAAAAGGATCATAAGAGTTAAGCATGACACTTGAAAGGTTAATGGTCAAGTTGACATGTATGGAGTGTAAAGTGCATTAAGATGATTGTTAAAGTGAAATGATATTGAGGTAATAATATTATGATGACCTTAAAAAGGTATTAATATGATTGTAATGTGATATCAAGAGAGAGCCTATAAGGCCTAAGTATGCAAGACTTTCAAAGTCAACGTGTTATGTGCAAGTGACGAGTACACCTATGTATGGACTCTAAATGTATGTGTATGCTATATGTGAATGGGGTAGTTATGGGATAGAAGCATCATGAGTAAATAAATACTAAGTATTAAATCAAATATTATGTTATAGTTGGAGGAGCTTTAGAAGTGTAAAGGGACTACGTATACTAGGAGCAAAGGAACCCCAAGGTGAGTAAACACTATGTTCATTTTACAAGTGTGAGTAAACTCTATATTCCTGCTTCTAGGGTGAGTAAACGCCATGTTCATGTATAAGTGTGAACAACATTATGTTGTGTTATAAGAATGTGATATATTGTTATGTAAGCCTTTGCGATCTTTGAAACCCAAGCTTCTTTTATCCAAAAATTTAATTAAGTGATTTCTTTGTAAAACTTGGGTTGCCAAAGGACATTTGGTCCAAAACGATTTTATTTATCCAATGAGAATTTCTCGTGATTATTACCCTAACTTATATTCTTTTTGGAACTACACTACTCTTATATCTTTTGTTCAAAATAATAAACTGCTATTGCTATTGGGGTACATGTTATTGATGGCCTAAATGTTATTGTTATATATGATTACCATTAGCTCTTGCTATGGTACCTTTAACCTTTTTTTTTATGCATAAATCCTTGTACCAATGTGAGTAATCATCAACTGTATGCTCCTTATACCGATGCGAGTAATTATCGGCTATGTGTTACTCGTACCGATGCGAGTAATCATCGGCTATGTGATCCTCATACCAATGCGAGTAATTATCGGCTATGTGTTCGAGTGACTATGGCAATAGCCTTCACTCTATGTGTTATGTGATCGAGTGATTATGGCAATAGCCTTCACTCTATGTGTTCGAGTGGTTATGGCAGTAGCCTTCACTCTATGTGTTCGAGTGGTTATGGCAGTAGCCTTCTCTATGTGTTATAAGTGTGATTTCTACAAACCTTTCTAAACTGCAAACTATGAATCATGAACTATAAGTTATGAGCTATGAGCCCTTTCAAAGTGATATGTGTTATTGTACAATCCCTATTGTTTACTAATTGAGATCATCTATCTCACCCCTTTTTCCTTGTGTGGTTCTAGGTGAGCAAATATGAGAAGGCAAGGTGATGGCTCAAGCATTCTACTTTGCTTAGGAAATTCCTTGTCCAAGTTATTAATAATACTATTTTATGAAATCTTATCATTAGATGCTCCAAGAATGTTGATTGATACTTATTGATATATATTATTTTCCTCATGCATTTTATATGAAATGATTTATTTTAGACTTCTACAATTTAAGGTATTCATCTAAATGTTTTGAATGAGTTATCATAAGAGGTTTGGTAAGATCCTAGGCATGATTTGTTTATATGTAAGCGGGTTCTGCGGGCGTGGATGACCTTATGTCTCCCCATGTTCTAGGACTGTCATATCTCTAAGGTTGGGATGTGACAAAGGTGGTATCAGAGCTGTAGTTTTTAAAGTCTAGTTTAGACTTGTCTACTTATTGGTTTGACTAAGTATAATCCTGGAGCATAGGAATTTTCCTGTCATGTCACTTGTAGTCTATCACTAGTATAGTTCTGCCAAATCCTAATAAGTTATAGTACTCTTTGTTATTGTTTGCTTGTGTGCCTTATGATTCCTTTACAAGATGACTAAGAAGATTACCCCTGTTGGAGGACCACAACCTAGAGCACTGCGTGTGGCATACAAGAAGACATGGCAAAAGATGTTCGAGAAAGCCATGCCTATGACCTACCTCAAGAAAAAGAAAAATCCTGCGATGTGAATGATGTTAATTGATTACTCGACGACTTAGTATGGATTGATTCTTTTTGCCTATAGCATGATTCACTTCGATATGATAGGAGAATTCAAGATGCTATAGGTTATATGTTAAACAATTATAATGCATGATACATGCCTTGATATATATGCTATGTGATAAATGCTATGCAATATGTGATATTATATGATGGGTGCTAATGTTAAGGACATGCCAAGTATGACATTTTGATATTAAAGTTAAATAGATTAGAAAGAGAAGTGGACTAGGTTTTGATCCAACTGAGATTAACGATTGATAGGTATAATGTTATAAGGTATGAAATGCCTACATGATACAATGGTTTGATATATGAATTATATGGAGTCATTAAATGATAATTGTGATTGATGTCATAGGAAGAGGAATGATAATTAGTAATGATTGGTAGGAGAACAAAACAAATCAGTTACATTATATATACATAAGTATATGGTATGAAGTAAGTGAAGTATATTAAGGAATTTGTGGTTTAGATACTACCATATAGAGTAGAATAACAAGAAAGCTAAGGATTTCACTATCACTTATATAGATATAGAGTATAGTTAGGGAAGGAATATTTATCTAGTGTGATTTGAAAGAAGAAGGTATTATTCCCATTTGAAGTTTTAGTACAAGATGCTTATTGATTCTAGTGATATGCAATTGTTTACATCTCCATTTTTTGCTAAGAGTCTCGGTAGAGTTAAGGAATAAATTAATGAACCCTTAGTAGTGTTGACTCTTTTGGGAGAAATGATGGAAGTAAGATATTGTTTAAGGATTGTGAGGTAAACATTGATGGATGGAAACTTCTTATGGAGTTATTAGAACTTGATGTCCTAGAATTTGATGTGATCTTAGGAATGGATTGGCTATATGACTATGGAGCTTATATTGATTGTAGAGGGAAGCAATTAAAATTTTGAACTAAGGATGGGAGATATTGGTGTATCAAGGAGATATTTATGATTTAAGGTTTACTAATGTAATCATGAAATGAATGGGTATACTTAGGAAGCTGAGGAAGGGATGTGGCAGAAGCATCCCTAGTTTTTTTAGAATATGTGAGTAAGTATTGAAATTCGAGGACGAATTTCTTTTAAGAGGGGGAGATATAAAAGTATAAGTATTATCAGACTTGTAATGTTGATAAAAGGATAAGTGTGATGCTAGTAGAGATCCTTTAGTGATGAAATTCCTCTGAGTATATAGGGTGCAATCAGAGTATAAGGATTTGAACTTTTATAAGATGAAAGATGTTAAGGCCATATGAATTGTAAATTTGAGGATTCATAAGGACTTGATCTATGAGGGTATAACATGATTTTAAGATAAAATGTTCTAGATTTGATTTAATTATGTACTTGCATCTAGTGTGTCTATCTATATGCACTGAGTTTTGCTTTATGAAATCATACATCATCAATCATACATCATGAATCATATAAAGCATTGCATTAAGGTTGCATGTTACATGCAAGGATGAAAATGTTTTAGTTCTTATAAATGATTCTATGTAGTTTTGAAAATTTAAATAGTTTTGAACATATCTAAAAGGGATTGGAGTCCTATGGATGAGAAATGTTCTAAGGCATTAGATGCAATAATGTTCAATTGAGGTTATTGGTAAATTTGGTAGTAATCTTTAGTACAGGAAGAATTTTTGTTGAGATAACCTATAATGGCATGGACTTGGAAAGATATAAGAGTTGCATAAAGATTTTATTGAATAACAATGGTATTAAAAGGTTTATTATTTTAATATGGATAAGTTAAATGATTAGGAATGTGAAGTATTTCAAGATGCAAGTGGAAACCTAAAGTGATATGATATTATGAGCTAAAGATATGAAAATTACGAGGCATTAGGTAATTAGGTCATAATAATGATGTATATATTATGGAGTAAGTCTGAAATAGTGATGAGAAGTTTATTTGGGATTGTAAATTAAAAGAATTCAAGTTCATTTGGGATACGATATATATAGGAATATTTGTTAAGTTTAAATATGTTTTAATTGATGAATGATGGCAATGTAGAAATCGTAACATTAGCAAGGTACTAAACACGAAAATATTTATTGAGGATATAATAGATTAAGTAATAATTATTAATATGGAAAAAGAATTATCAAATATCAGTTAGAGTTATTAATTTGGAGTTATTTGCTGGACTCTTATAGGACTAATATGATAAATAATGAATGGAAGTAGTGAGTAAGGTGTTATTATATATGTTAACATTACTAGAGATATAAGGAAATGAAATGCTTGGGATTATATGTAATTAAAGGTTCTATTACTTTTGTTCAAGGTTAAGGGATACAAATTACTAAGGATTAGTTTGAAGATTTGTTTGAACAAAAGATTAACATAGGCATAGATTAAGCTAAAGGTTTATCGATGTGATTCTTTTGACAGATTGTGAGTATGTGCCTTACTATATTTGATAAGTTAATTGTAGTTAGATATTGAGGTTGAGTGGCACAGCAAAAGCCTGGCAGAGAAGTTTAAGTAAAGTGTATTATGCTGTTAGATTAAGTTTAAGTAAAGTGTGTTGTGCTGTTAGATTTTAAAAATTCGAGGACAAATTTCTTTTAAGGGGGGAGAATGTAACTACCCATATCTACCCTAGGAGTTTTCATGACAAATCGCTTGAATTAAGAGTTGTGACAAAATATTTGATTTTATGAAAATTCATGTGTGACAAGATTTATGAGTTTGGGGCATGTAAAATTAATTTTAATATGCCTAATATGAATTATTATTGTGAAATAAATGATTTGAATAAAATGCATTAGCATGAAATAATTTATTTTTCGTAAAATGAATTTTCGGGTAAAAATACGATTTTTAAGCATAAAATAATTTTGAGTATTTTAAAATATTTTTAAAATAAATATTTTGGGGGAAATATTACAGAAATAATAAGAAAAATATACTTTTTATTTTAATTATAATCAGCCCAAAATTTAAATAAAAAACCCAAATACCCAAAAGCCCACTACACTAAAATCCTCCTAACCTAGTTCATTAAGGGTATTAGTGGAAATTTCACCCAAACCCTAATATATATTAAAAAATTCAGCCAGACCAAAGTTCCAGCAGTCATCATCTTATTTCTTCTGTATCTTGGCAGAAAAATTCTCTCAAAATATTTCTCTCTACTGAAATTAAGAAAACACCCTTCCGTTTCGCGATTTCTTGACCGTAATCATAAGTTTTTCTTCTCTTTCGATTTCTAAACTGATTTCTATGAAATAAATTATGGGAAAATTATTTTGAACTGATTGATTACTGATTTTCACAGATTTAATTTTGTTTGGGTGAGTTTTTGGGAGAGAAAATTTATTTTCTACCGAAAACACGATTTTTTCCGCGAGATTTCTCCAAAGGTGAATTCTATAACTTAAAATCACAATTTTTATGCATAAACATCATGGGGGCGGGGGGGGGGGGGGGGAGGGAGAGAGGGATTTGTGTATGATTGTGTTCTAAACTGATTTTTGATTTGTTTTGATGGAAAATATTGGATTAAATAATATTTCTGCATATTTCTGTGATAACAGGAAAGTTTTGAAAAACAAAGGGGTTCAAGGTTTTCGTGTTAGAACTTGGAAGTTGGAAAATTTTATTCTTGAATGGACATATCACTGCCAATTTGTATGAATAAGTGCTCTAACAAGATATTTGTTTTGTTTAGATGAAAAATAATGATTTGAATCATGTGTCTGTTTATCGCTGAAATGAACGAAATGCGCGGAAAGCGCAAAAACTCATGATTTTTCACCTAAGCCTTTAAACTTGGAATTTTTTTTGTATAAATCCCATCTATGGCTACCGAATAATCTATGGATGTGTTCTAAATTGATATTTTCTATGACTGAATGAAAAATAATAGTTTAAACAACCTGTTTGCATATTTCTGAAATGACTGGAAAATACCGAAAACAAGAAAACCCATGGTTTTGTACTCTATAATTCAAAAGATTGAATTTTTATGTATATGCAACACCAAGAATGGCCGATTCATATGGATTTAAATTCTAGCATGATTTTTGTTATGTTTACATGAAAAATTTTGATTCAAACCATGTTTTTACATATTTTTGAAATAGATGGAAAGTGCGAAAAGAAGAAGAATCTGGTTTTTACCTTGATGATGCATTCGGCCTACATGAACATTTTTGTCCCAATGTTTATAAATTTTATGTGATGTGTTTTGATGATTATTGACTTGTATGAATGTATAATAAATGACAAAATTTCATGTTAGTCGAAGGTATGATCCTAGATAAGCTTGAATGCATTTTGGTATACTTAAGGTATCTTAGCCTTATATTGTGATTAGAATGCAAATGCGATTAGGGAATTTGGAACTAGATGTTATGATGACTTAATGACGAACATATGGTTATGAGTTATTGAATAAAAAAGGATCATAAGAGTTAAGCATGACACTTGAAAGGTTAATGGTTAAGTTGACATGTATGGAGTGTAAAGTGCATTAAGATGATTGTTAAAGTGAAATGATATTGAGGTAATAATATTGTCATGACCTTAAAAAGGTATTAATGTAATTGTAATGTGATATCAAGAGAGAGCCTATAAGGCCTAAGTATGTAAGACTTTCAAAGTCAACATGTTATATGCAAGTGACGAGTACACCTATGTGTGGACTCTAAGTGTATGTGTATGCTATATGTGAATGGGGTAGTTATGGGATAGAAGCATCATGAGTAAATAAATACTAAGTATTAATTCAAATATTATGTTAGAGTTGGAGGAGCTTTGGAAGTGCAAAGGGACTACGTATACTAGGAGCAAAGGAACGCCAAAGTGAGTAAACACTATGTTCATGTTACAAGTGTGAGTAAACTTTATATGCCTACTTCTAAGGTGAGTAAACACCATGTTCATGCTATAAGTGTGAGTAAACATCGTATTCATTCTACAAGTGTGAGTAAACACTATGTTCATGTTACAAGTGCAAGTAATATTTTGTTATATTACAAATATGATATATTGCTATGTGAGCCTTGGTGATCTTTGAAACCCAAGTTCTTTCTATTCTAAATATTATCATATGATTCCTTTGACAAGCTTAGGTTACCAAGGGACATTTGGTCTAAAACTATTTCATTTATCCCAATGAGAATTTCTTGTGATTAACACGCTAACTTATATTCTTTTTGGAACTACATTATCATTGTATCTTTTGCTTGAAAGCTAAACCACTATTGTTATTGGAATACATGTTATTTGTTGCCTTATGTGATATTGTTAATTGTGATTACCATTAGCTCTAGCTATGGTACCTTTTACCCTTTATGTATAAATCCTCGTACCAATGCAAGTAACCATCGGCTATGTGCTCCTTGTACTGATGCGGGTAATCATCAACTATGTGCTCCTCGTACCAATGCGGGTAATCATTGGCTATGTGCTCCTCGTACCGATGCTATGTGCTCCTCATACCGATACAAGTAATCAAAGGCTATGTGCTACTTGTACCGATGCGAGTAATCATCAGCTATATGAACCTCGTACCGATGAGACTAATTATCGGCTATGTGTTTGAGTGATTATGGCAATAGCATTCACTCTATGTGTTATAAGTGTGATTTCTGCAAACCTTTCTAAACTGTAAACTATGAATCATGAACTATAAGTTATGAGCTATGAGCCCTTTCAAAGTGATATGTGTTATTGTACAATCCCTATTGTTTACTCATTGAGATCATCTATCTCACCTCATTTTCCTTGTGTGGTTCCAGGTGAGCAAATGTGAAGAGGCAAGGTGATGGCTCAAGCATTCTACTTCGCTTGGGAAATTCCTTATCCAAGTTATCAATAATACAATTTTATGAAATCTTGTCATTAGATGCTCCGGGAATGTTGATTGATACTTATTGATATATATTATTTTCCTCATGGATTTTATATGAAATGATTTATTTTAGACTTTCGCAATTTAAGGTATTCATCTAAATGTTTTGAATGAGTTATCGTAAGAGGTTTGGTAAGATCCTAGGCATGATTTGTTTATATGTAAGTGGGTTCTATGGGCGTTGATGACCTTATGTCTCTCCATGTTGTAGGACTGTCATATCTCTAAGGTTGGGATGTGACAATCTTAATATCAATTCACTTTAATAATCATCTTAGTACACTTAACACTTTTATATATGTCAATATAACAAATAAACTTTTAAATGTCATGCTTAACTCTTATGACCTATTCATTCAATCAATCTCCTCATCAATTCAAAATCATTAATTACTTATCAAGTCATCATAAAATCTATTTCCATATTTCTCAATGACATTCACATTCTAATCATAACATAAGATTAAGATACCTTAGGTACACCTCAAGTATACCAAAGTGCCTCTAGGCTTGTCTAGAGTCATTCCTTCAACCAATATACAATTTGACCATTTATCATACATACATACATGTCATTAATCATTAAAATACATCAAATAAAAATTATAGACAGTGAGATAAAAATTTCAATGTAGGCTGAATGCCCCTTAAATGAGAAGATTGAATTTCCTCACTTCTCACAATTTTTGTCTATTATAATAATATGTGGAAACATGGTTTGAACCATGATTTTTCATGTAAACACAACAAAAATCATTTTAGAACATCAATCTATATGAATCGGCAATAATAGTCATGACATATACATGAAAATTCCAATTTTAGGTTTTAGGATGCAAAACCATGAACCTTTCTTATTTTCTGTATTTTTTGGTCATTACAGTAATATATAAACTGGTATTTTAAACCATTATTTTCATTTAATCATAGAAAATATCAGTTTAGAACATCCACATGTTTGAATTGGTAGCCATAGATCATAATTATGCATGAAAATTCCAAGTTTTAAGGTTTAGGGTGAAAATCATGAGTTTTCGCACTTTCTGCTCTTTTCGTTCATTACAGTAATTTATAAACACATGATTTAAATCATTATTTTTCATCCAAACAAAACAAATATCAATTTATAACATCAATCACCACAATTCAGTAGCCATAGAATTATCAAACCATAGAATTTTCCAACTTTCAAGTTCTAGGGTGAAAACCTTGAATTTCCTTATTTTCTAAAACTTTTCAGTTATTATAGTAATATGTAAGAATATGATTTAATCCAATATTTTCATCAAAGCATGTCAAAAATTAGTTTAGAATCTAAGTATGTAGTAGCCACCCCCCTCTTAATGAATTTATTTTTGAAAAATTCAATTTTGAGTTATAGGATTCATTTTTGGAGAAATCGCGTAAAAAGATTTGTGTTTTCCATAAAGAATTAGATTTCTCTTTCAAAAACTCACCCAAACTCAATTAAATCTATAAAAATCAGTAAATAACCTGTTCAAAATAATTTTCTCATAATTTATTTCATAGAAAACAAATAGGAAATTGAAAAGAAAGAAAAACTTACAAATACGATAGGAAATCACAAAGTTGAAAGGTGTTTTTTTAATTTCGATAGAAAGAATTGTTTTGAGAGAATTTTTTTTATCAAAATATAGAAAAGTAGAGTGATGGCTACTATAATGAGAGTGCTGGCTGAAATTTGCTATTTAAATGTAGGATTTTGGGCAATTTCCAATAATACCCTTAATGAGCTAGGTTATGAGGGTTTTTGGGTAGTGGGCTTTTAGGTATTTGTGCTTTTTATTTAATTTAGGGGCTGATGACAGGTCATTAAAAATCAAATATTTTTACTATTATTTTCTATAATATTTCCCCCAAAACATTTGTTTAAAAATTATTTTAAAATACTCGTAAAATTATTTTATGCTTAAAAATTACCTTTATGCATGAAAATTCATTTTACGAAAAATAAATTATTTCATGCTAATATATTTTATTTAAATCATTTATTTCACAATAATAATTCATATTAGGCATATTGAAATTAATTTAACATGCCCCAAACCCATAAATCATGTCACACATAGACTTTCATATAGTCACATAATTTAGCACAATAATCCTAAATTCAAATAATTTGCTCTAAAACTCTTAGGGTAAATGTGGGTTGTTACATTGTAACAACCCACACTTGCCCTAGGAGTTTCATGATCTAATTCCTTGAATTTAGAACTATTATGGCTAAGTATGTGCTTTTGTGTAAAATTCATGTTGTTTGTCCTTATGCACCAAGAAGGAGGGTTGAATTGGTGGGAAATTAAAAAATAGATATAAAGAGATAGGGAAGGAAAATGAACACAATCAATTTTATAGTGGTTCAGGTATTAGTGAACCCTACATCCACTCCCCAATCTCAATTGAGTATTCTACTACTAAATGATACTTACAAGGAGTTTCAAGCTCACTCCAAACTTACAATGTGTTTTCAATGGCTCACACAGAATCCTTACAAGTATTTCCCTTAGGCTCACACTTAAACCTATACAAGCATATTCTAATGACCCACACTCAACCCAACAATATGTGTTTTCAAGGCTAACACTCAACCCTTAGCCACAATATCTTGCATTAAATGCACTGTCAGAGCTGGATCGCAGTCTCTAAGCATTTTTTGTGGTCGCAACTCATTTTTTGCGCTTGCGACTATTATTTCACGATCATGATATTCATGATTTACAATGGCTAGATCACACATGGCATTTCATCATTGGTTCTTCAATTATCCATTGGAAGCTCTAAGTGCTGTACAAATTTTGCGGTTGCAAGTTATAATTTATGATCGCAAATCAGGTATCACACCCTTGGTTGCGGTCGTAACTGAGGTCGCGATTCTCTCTGAGTCTCGAGGTTGTAAAAAGAACAATTTGCCTTTTGATTGTCCTGATCGCGAAATCATTATCGTGGTCACTAGTTAGTGGCTGCGGTCGTGAATTTATTGTCTTGGGCGCGACTCAAAAGTCATTGTTTATACTTTAGGAGATTTTGATTTCCTTTCAATTTCAATCAATAAATATAATATATTCTACAAAATAAATAATTGAACAAATATTAGATATCCTTCAATTTGATTGACAAGATCAAAATAGAGATTGACTAAGTTTTGAAATAACTTAAGTCAACAATCTCCCCCTTTTTGATTTTGACAATCAAATTGAACTTAACTATCAAAAAGAAATATAGAAAATATATTGCAAAGGGAACAAAACAAAGAATAAACAAGATCAAAATAGAGAAAATAGATAACTATATTAATTGGAAATTGATTGATGCCACATTACAATGCATGAAAAACATAAGGAAGAAAATTTGAAACAAAGCTAAAGAAACAAAGGAAATAAGAAATTTTAAAGAGAAAAACTAAGAATCTTCTTCATCTCCTCCATCTTTGGGTTCCTCCTCTTCTTGATGAGGGGCCTCTTCTTGTGTCTCCTCGTCTTTTTCCTCACTAAATTGCCAATCTTGGAGGTTGCATTGAGGAAGACCCATGTGACCTTGCATATCAAAAATATCTTGATGAATATGGTCTAAAAGAGAGAGTCTCCTTAAGACTTTTGAAGAAGGTGATTGGTCTCATCTTGAGGTTAAGATGGAGGGACAAGAGGTGCTATTTAGGGTGCTTCCTTTTGTGGTTGACTAGGTTCACCTACTACCACCCTTGTTCTTTTCCTAGTCCTCTCTTGGATGCCGACATCTCTAAAAAGATAATCATATTCCCCTTCCTTTTCTCTCAATGCCTTGGATTGATCATGTATTGAAAGTCAATGAGTGATTTTTTTATTGATTTTTAGAGAATGGCTATATTGGGTGGACTAAGAGCCCTAACATGTTTGGCTATGGTAAAAATGTAGGAAGAAAGGAGAATGATGCCTTTTTTTTGTGGAAGAAAGGTGAAGGAATTGGTCTATAAGGAACATAGCAGATTGGATGGGTTTTCCCTTTATAAGACCATATAGGAAGAAGAGATCTCTTTGGGAAACCTTTTCATTTCCATCCCCTCTTGCATTGATGGTGAGGGTGACAATCCTATAGAAAAGCCAAAGAGAAAGTTTCTTAATGTGTTTGGCTAAGGAGGATTTTGGATTGAATTTTGGCTCAATGGAAATTTTGATCCAAAAAGAGTTGAGGTGAAGGGAGAAATCATTGATGGTGTAGGCACCCTCAATTTGGAATCCAAAGATGTTCGCAAGATTACTAAGGGAAAGCTCATAAAGGTGACCAAAAATTCGAAAATCTATGGTGTAATGGCCACGGGTAGGATGAAGTTTTTTGTGGACAACTAGGGTGGTAAGGAATTCCCTAGTGAGCTCATCATACCCATCTTCATCTACAAAGATAAATTTCCCCCATTCTAAATTTTTGAGGTAGCCAATGATGCTATCCTCAATTCCTAAAGTTTTGAGGCACACTAAGGAAGGAATTTTGGAGGGTAAGATAGTTTTTTCTTGAAACCTAAGAAAATTTTGCTTTTCCTCTTGTGTAACACCCCTCATGAGTTCAAGAAGAGAGGGTTGAGAGGAGGTTTGGACTTCTTTTCCTTTTCTGAAGGGTCTTCTTGAGGCCATTGATGGAGAAGTAGATGGAGAATGAGAGGAAAATTGAAAGTAAAATGAGAGGAGAGTTGGAGAGAGTAAGGTTTTAGCTTAGAAAAGAGTTTAGAGATGTTTGAGAATAGTTAAAACTTGAAATAAAAGGGTATTTATTGGCAAAAATGGGTTGAAAAACTGTCAAAAAATGGCTAGTTTTTGCATTAAATTGATTTTTGCTTATTGAAAAATGGTTAGTTTTAAATTTTGTTAAAACTCTATTTTGGGACCGCGAAATTTGAAAAAATAAAAAATTGCGTTCATGATTTTATTATCGTGAGCAAGATTTTGGAATTCAAAGATAACGGCTATAAAATTTAAATTTCACGAACGCTAATTGTATGTCACAACCACGAATTTTAAAGAGACAAAAATTCTTGAAAATTTTTGAAGGAATTTGAGTGCAATGCAATTGGCATCATAGTTCAAGATTAAAATGAATATAATTATACATTCAACAAACTATGATAAAATAAATTAATGAAAATTAATTTCAAGCAATTTGGATTAAATATACCAAAAATCAACCAGAAATATACAAAATACAATAAGTCAAGTAATTGAGATTAAATATACAAAAAATCAACCATAGAGCAACCAACATGCAACCAAAATGCAGAAGGTAAAAAAAAATTAAATTTAAATGACTTAAAGATCACCTCAATTCATGAAT
Source organism: Reutealis trisperma (assembly GCA_947687605.1). Lineage (NCBI taxonomy): Eukaryota > Viridiplantae > Streptophyta > Magnoliopsida > Malpighiales > Euphorbiaceae > Reutealis > Reutealis trisperma. Next base: position 1,405,516 of record CANTUT010000183.1, on the reverse strand, counting down.
TTTATAGAATAAAAAGTGAAAGATAAATGTCATAATATGCATAAAATTTTAATGCAAATAAAAAGACTTTATATAGTTTTGAAAATCTAAAGTAATGAGCTCCCATCAAGCATGCCAATTTCCCTTTTTATGAAATTTAATCTTTCTTCATTTAGGGGTTTTGTGTAAATATCAGCAAGTTAGTTAGTTGTATCAATAAATTCTAACATAACATCACCATTTTGCACATGATCTCTTAGAAAATGATGCCTAACATCTAAATGCTTACTCCTCGAATGTTGGATGGGATTTTTGGAAAGATTTATGGTAGTTGTGTTATCGCATTTGATGGGAATGTGATCAATCACTTGACCATAGTCCTTGAGTTGTTGTTTCATCCAAATAACTTGAGTGCAACAATAACCCGCTGTCACATATTCCGCTTCAATGGTGGACAAGGCTATCGAAACTTGTTTCTTGCTAAACCATGAAAATAAACATTCACCAAGAAAATGACAAGTTCCAAAAGTGCTTTTTCTATCAAGCAAGCTACTGACATAATTCACATCTAAAAAACTAATTATTGTAAAAGATGAATTTCTAGGATACCAAAGCCCTAAATGCAATGTGCCATGTAAATACTTCAAAAATTTTTTTAACGGCATGCATATGAGATTCATTAGGACAAGATTGAAAACGTGCATACAAACAAACATTATACATTATATCGGGTCTAGATGCCGTAAGGTAGAGAAGAGAACCAATCATTTCTCGATATTTCTTCTCATCAATAGGCTTACTCTTTTCATCTTCATCAAGCTTAGTTGATGTGCTCATTGGAGTCTTACTACTTTTGCAACCATCCATGCCAAACTTCTTGAGAAGCTCTCTTGTATATTTAGATTGGTTGATGCAAATGCCATCTTTGCATTGCTTGATTTGTAGCCCTAGGAAGAACTTGAGCTCACCCATCATGCTCATCTCAAATTCCTTAGTCATACCCTTAGCAAATTCTTCACAAAGATGTTCATTAGTAGCACCAAATACAATATCATCAACATAAATTTGAACAATTAAAGTGTCATTTTTGTGTTGTTTTACAAAAGTATTGTGTCAACTTTTTCCTTAACAAAATCATTTTTCAAAAGAAATGTATTTAGCCTTTCATACCAAGCTCTAGGAGCTTGTTTCAAACCATATAAGGCCTTGGTTAATTTAAAGACATGATTAGGAAGTTCATGATGTTCAAAACTAGGGGGTTGTTCAACATAAACTTCCTCTTCAATAAATCCATTTAAAAAAACACTTTTAACATCCATTTGAAAAAGGTTAAAATCCATGTAACATGCATAAGCAAGTAAAATTCTAATAGCCTCTAATCTTACTACTGGAGCATAATTTTCATCATAAACAATGCCTTCCTCTTAGTTGTACCCTTTAGCAACCAATCTAGCCTTATTTCTAGTGATGAAACCCTGCTCATCTAACTTATTTCTATAAACCTATTTACATCCAATAATGGGATGATCTTTGGGTCTAGGAAAAAGTTCCCAGACTTCATTTCACTCAAATTGGTTGAATTCCTCTTACATAGCAATCACCCAAATCTCATCATTAAGAGCCTCATTAATGTTCCTTGGCTTAATTTGAGAAACAAAAGCAATATTATTATCTAAAGCTTTATAATGAGATCTAGTACTTACACCCTTAGATGGATCACCTATGATTTGCTCCTTGGGATGATTCTTGGGGTATCTCCACTCCTTAGGAAGTTCTTGAACATCTTCCTCTTATGGATTTGATTGATCCTCATGATCTTGTTGATTTTCCACTTGGTCCTCAACTTCCTTTGGAGTCTCATCTTGATCCAATCTAAACTTTTCAAATTCACCTACAAGATCATTAAGAACAATACCTTTCCCAAGATCAAGTTTACTAGATTCATCAAATACAACATTCATAGACTCTTCAATTACCATAGTTTTTTTTTGTTAAAGACTCTATAAGCTTTACTAATAGTGGAATACCCTAAGAAAATGCCTTCATCAGTTTTAGAAGCAAATTTCCCAAGGTTATCCTTGGTATTCAATATATAGCACTTGTAACAAAAACTCTTAGATATGAAATCTTGGGCTTTCTTCCATTCCATAACTCATAAGATGTCTTATTCAAAATAGGTCTTTTAAAAACTCTATTTGAAATGTAACATGAAGTATTAATGACTTCCACCTAAAAATAAGTTGGTAAACCATATTCATTAAGCATGGTTCTAACCATTTCAATCAAGGTTATATTTTTCCTTTCTATAACACCATTTTATTGAGGTGTCCTAGGAGAGGAAAAATTTTGCAAAATTTCATGTTCAATGCAAAAATTTTCAAAAAATTATTTTTCAAATTCTTTTCCATGATCACATCTAATTGTGGAAATGAAATAGCCTTTCTCATTTTGAACTTTTTTTGCAAAACTTTTGAATGCATTAAATACATCACTCTTATGAGTTAAGAAACTAACCCAAGTGAATCTAGAGTAGTCATCAACAAGCATATAGGCATACATTTTTCCACCTAAACTAGCAACTCTACTAGGTCCAAACAAATCCATATGAATAAGTTGAAGAGCTCTAGAAGTACTTATAATGTTTTTTGATTTGTAGGATGACTTGTGTTACTTTCCCATTTGACAAGGTCTACATGTCTTATCCTTTGAGAATTTGATCTTTGGAAGTCCTTCAACAAGCTCATCCTTGCAAAGGCTATAAAGAAGCTCCATGCTTGCATGTCCAAGCCTTCTATGCCAAAGCCAAGATTCATTGCTAATAGACATAAAACACTTGACATCTTGGTTAGCCAAATCATCCAAGTTAATCATGTAGGTATTGCCCTCCCTTTCACCCTTAAACATCACATTGTCATTAACTAAAGTGGTGACAATGCATGCTTTAGAGTTAAAGGTGACTTTATTACCCTTATCACATAATTAACTTACACTAAGCAAGTTAAATTTTAAACCATCAACTAAAAGAACATTTTCAATGAGAGAAAGATTGTTCTTACCAATGGTGCCAATGCCAACTATCTTACTTTTGGCATTATTATAAAATGTGATGTTTCCACCTCTCTTTTCTTTCAAATTAGTGAAGAGGCTTGCATTTCCGGTCATGTATCTTGAACATCCACTATCTACATGCCATTTGTTCTCCTTGGTAGTGGATTTGAGACACACCTACAAGAAAAAGATTAATCATCTTCTTTTAGGTAGCCAAATATACTTGAGTCCTTAGGGGTTAGCCTTGGAAGGGTCCTCAAAATACATTTATATGACCATCTCTCATACAATAATGGCATTTGAGTTTTGACTTGATGATTTTCTTAGCCATTTTGTCAAAAAATTTTGGTCTTTTCACAACATTGTGACATGAATGCATGCAAGGACAAGTATTATATTGTGATTGTAGATGTCTTGGAGCATGCCACTTTTGATACATAAATGTATGGTTAACTCTTTGAGGCTTAGCTCTTAAGTCTAATGTAACCTTTTGAGTCCTTTTGGGACTTGGAGGTTTAGTGTGTGTTTTCACTTCCTTGTGAATTACCTTAATACTAGAGGTTTGAGGGGTTGTAGCCTTTATGAACATAGTGGGTGAGGATGTGGATGGAGATGAGCTATCAAAACCAAGACCATGTCTCATAAGGGGTGGCCTTTGTGATACAATAAGAGTATCTAAGGCTTCTTTTTCCTTTATGAAATTTTGAGATTAAGTTTCTCAATTCTTCAACCTCAATTTTCAAAGCATTGTTTTCTTTATATAAAAAATTAAAAGAGCGGTTTTTTGAAGTGATTTCCTCTAATGAACTTTTTAAGCTAACATTAGAGGTTTTTAAGTTTAAAACAAGTTTTTCTAATTCTTTAAAATTTTCCTCCAACTTAGAATGCTTTTCCTTAAAAAATTTCATTTTTGATTTATACTTTTTGCATTTCAAATTCATAGCTTTAATTAGCTCATCCTCATCATGCATATCATCATCAATATCATCACAAGATTGAAAGTTAGAGCTTACCTCATCTGATGAGTCCTCTAAGGCCATGAAACATAGGTTTTCAACATCCTCTTCCTCTTCATTACTTGAGAAGTCATCATCCCATGTTGCTTTAAAGCCCTTCTTCTTCTTCTCCTTGTCCCATTTCTTTTTATTCTTGTTGTTGGGACATTATGTTTTTATATGACCTTGCTTGCCACATTCATAGTAAGTAATGTCATTTTTCTTTTCTTTGCTTGAGTTTGAGTTGTAATTTGATAATGATCTCCTAAAGGGCCTCTTTTCTTTCTTTCTTCTCTTGATGATGTCTTTGACCCTTTTTGAAAGCATAACAAGTTCTTCATCATCATCATCTTCATTTTCCTCCGATTCACTTGAGCTTCCATATTCCTTTATGCTTTTGAGGGAAGATTTGAGAGCTAAGGATTTCTTTTTCTCCTTCTCTTTATTCTCTTCCTTCTCTATCAATAGAGACATTTCTTCGGTAAAGAGTTTTCCAATGAGGACATCGATAGGAACCTTTCCAAGATCCTCATTAGCTTCTTCTATGCTAGCGATTCTAGCTTTATGATCTTTCTTTGGGAGAGTTTTGAGAATCTTGTAGTTTATATCATTCAAGATGTATACTTTGCCCAATTTATTCATGTTGGTGACAAGGGCTAGAAGCCTATTTGTTATGTCAATGACACTTTCATTGGGTTTCATCTTGAAGAGCTAATATTCAGTTGTGTACAACTAAATCTTTTTCTCCTTGACTTGCTTTGTTCCTTCATGGTAGTTTTCTAAAGATTTCCAAATGCTAAACGCACTTGAACAATGTTGAACTCTACCACATTCTTCTCTTGAGTGAATTAAGAAGAATTGCCATGGTCTCTTATTTTTCCCATTGGCTTTTCTTTGTGCATCCACCCATTCGTCTCTAGGAACCAATTCTTCAACATCATCAACTTTTCTTGATGGAGGTTTCCATTCTTTGATTATGCAATCCCATATATCAATGACATCAATATCAAGATATACCTCCATTTTATATTTCCAATGTATATAATCAGCACCATAGAAGTGTGGCTTGAAGTGATGCATCCCTTCATTGGCCATTTTGATCTTTTCTCACATAATTAAGCTTGAAAAATGAGACCAAAGCTCTGATACCACTTGTTTGTCCTTATGCACCAAGAAAGGGGGTTGAATTGGTGGGAAATTAAAAAAAATATATAAAGAGATAGGGAAGGAGAATGAACACAATCAATTTTATAGTGGTTCAGGTATTAATGAACCCTACATCCACTCCCCATTCTCAATTGAGTATTCTACTACTAAATGATACTTACAAGGAGTTTCAAGCTCACTCCAAACTTACAATGTGTTTTCAATGGCTCACACACAACCCTTACAAGTGTTTTCCTTAAGCTCACACTTAAACCTATACAAGTGTATTCTAATGACCCACACTCAACCCAACAATATGTATTTTCAAGGCTAACACTTAACCCTTTGAGCTATTAATACTCTTACAACAACCAAATGATAACAATTAAGAGGTAAGGCTTTGAGAATTAAAATTGCAAGAGTTTGGCTTAAATGAAGTTGTTGGATGCTTCATGAGGGTCATTGGAGGGGTTATTTATAGCTTCTTCCCTCTAAATTCCCATTACAAAGAGATACCAAGAAGGATCCTTACAACAGCCACAATATCTTGCATTAAATGCACTCTCAGAGCTAGATCGCGGTCTCTAAGCATTTTTCGCGGTCGTGACTCATTTTTCACACTCGCGACTATTATTTTGCGGTCATGATATTCATGATTTACAACGGCTAAATCACATGTGGCATCTCCTCATTGGTTCTTCAACTATCTGTTGGAAGCTTTGAGTGTTGTATAAATTTCATGATCATGACTTATAATTCGCGGTCGCGAATTAGGTATCGCGCTGTTGGTCAGTTGCGACTGAGGTCGTGATTCTCCTTGAGTCTCGAGGATGAAAAAAGAACAATTTGCCTTCTGATTGTCTTGGTCGCAAAATCATTATTGCGGTCATGATTTAGTGTTCGCAGTCATGAATTTTCTGTCTTGGGCGTGACTCAGAAGTCATTGTTTATACTTTGGGAGATTTTGATTTCCTTTCAATTTCAATTAATAAATATAATATATTCTGCAAAAGAATCACTAGAACAAATATTAGATATCCTTCATTTTGATTAACAAGATCAAAATAGAGATTGACTAAGTTTTGAAATAGCTTAGCTCAACACATTTGTTATATGATTGATGAATATGTGTGAAACAACCCACACCCACCCTAGGAGTTTTCGTGACAAATTATTTGAATTCAGGATTATTGTGACAAATTGTGTGACTATGTGAAAATTTATGTGTGACATGATTTATGGGTATGGGGCATGTTAAATTAATTTTAATATGCTTAATATGAATTATTATTGTGAAAAAATGATTTAAATAAAATGTATTAGCATGAAATAATTTATTTTTCGTAAAATGAATTTTTATGTAAAAAGGTAATTTTTAAGCATTAAATGATTTTATGAGTATTTTTAAAATAATTTTTAAATAAATGTTTTGGGGGAAATTTTAATAGATAATAAGAAAAATATTTTATTTTTAATTACCTCTAATTAGCCCCAAAATTAAATAAAAAGCCCAAATACCCAAAAGGCCACTACACTAAAACACTCCTAACCTAACTCATTAAGGGTAAACTTGGAAATTACACCCTAAACACAAATATATAATGAGAATTTTGGCCAGCCCTTGATTTCCAACAGCCACCATTCTATTTTTAGTATTTTGATAGAAAATCTCAAAATATTTCTCTCCATCGAAATTCTCAAAAACACTTTCAATTTTGCGATTTCTCGCCTGTATTCGTAAGTTTTTTCTTTCTTAACAATTTCCTATCTGATTTCTATGAAATAAAATATGAGAAAATTATTTTAAACTGGTTGTTTACTAGTTTTTTATAGATTTAATTCTGTTTGAGTGAGTTTTTGAAAGAGAAATTTAATTCTCTATAGTAAACACAAATCTTTCCGCGTGATTTCTCCAAAGGTGAATCTTGTAACTTAAAATTAAAATTTTATAAATGAACATCACCAGGGGGTGATTCCTACATGAATGATTTCTAAACTGATTTTTGATGTGTTTTGATGAAAAATATTAGATTAAATTATATTTCTGCATATTTCTGTAATGACGAAAAAGTTTCAGAAATTAAAGTAATTCAAGGTTTTTGTGCTAGAACTTAGAAGTTGGAAAATTCTATTATTAATTAAATATGTGGGTTCTAATTTGCATATGAATGGATTCTAATCTAATATTTGTTTTGTTTGAATGAAAAATAATGATTTAAATTATGTGTTTATATATACTGTAATGACTGAAAAATACTGAAAATAAGAAAGACTCTTATTTTTGCATCCTAAAATTTGAATTTCCATGTACATATCATACATATGATTGTTGATTCATCTGCATCAATGTTCTAAAATGATTCTTGTTGTGTTTACATGAAAAATCTTGGTTCAAACCATGTTTTTACATATTACTATAATTGACAGAGAGTGCGAAAAGGAAAGAAAAATTTAGTTTTTCCTTTGATGATGCATTCGGCCTACTATGGGTTTTTTATCCTAATGTCTAATTTTTATGTGATGTATTTTGATGATTATTGATATGTATGTATGTATAATAAATGATAAAATTTCATGTTAGTTGAACGAATGACCCTAGACAAGCTAAGAGGCACTTTGGCATACTTAAGGTATCTTAACCTTATAGTGTGGTTAGAATGCGAATGTGATTGAGAAATATGGAAATGGATTTTATGATAAATCAATAATGAATTAATGATCTTGAATTGGTGAAGAGATTGACTGAATGAATTGGGCGTAAGAGATATGCATGACATTTGAAAGGTTATTTGTTAAGTTGACATATATGGAAGGGTTAAGTGTATTAAGTTGATTGATAAAGTAAATTGATATTAAGATAATGATATTGTGTTGACCTTAGAAAGGTATTGACATGAATTATCATGTGTTTTCATATGGGCCTATAAAGGCTAAGTGTGCAAGACTTTTAAAAGTCAACATGTCATGTGCAAATGATAAGCGCACTTATATATGCAACTCTAAGTGTATGTGAATGTTATATGTGCATGGGGTAGTTATGGAATAGGATAGGATCATGATTGAATAAATACTAAGTATTGAATTAAATATTATGATAGAGCTTGAGGAGTCTTAGAAGTCTAAGGGCTACATGTATTAGGAGCGAAGGAACCACAAGGTGAGTAAACATTATATTCATATTATAAGTACAAGTGATTTTGTTTTGGGAATCTTTGAGACTTTTGAAACCCAAGTCTTTTCTACTTCCAATTACAATCATGTGATTTCTTTGTTAAGCTTGGGTTGCCAATGGACAATTGGTCCAAAACCATTTATGATTATCTAATGGTAATACCTTTATAATTATTGCCCTAACTTTCATTCTTTCTGGAACTACACTATCATTGTATCTTTTGTTCAAAAGTTAAACTACTGTTGCTATTGGAATACTTGTTATTATTGCCTTATGTGATATTTTTATTTGTGATTATCATTAGCTTTAGCTATGGTACCTTTAACCTTTTATGCAAAAATCTTTATGCCGATGTGGGTAATCATTGGAACTTGTGCAAATGGTCTTAACCTGACAGATAGGGGCTGTGTGTCCACCTCAGCTAGAAGGAGCGGTTCTAGCCATGGAGCCTAATCAGTTTCACGACTTTATAAGTAATGGGTTGGGAGTTAGAATTTGGTATGAGGCCACCTCTCCCTTGAGTGAATAAGCTAGTATAGTCATTTACTCTAATTGGGTAACAAGTATTTTAGGTGTGATTTTTGCAAACCTGCTAGAGTGATAATCTTAATAAACTGAAAACTATGAAACCATGATTTGTCAATCATGAACTATGTGTTATATGCAATGGGCTTTCCTTAAAAATGGGATATATGATATCGTTTATGCTGTATTGTTTACTCATTGAGATTATCTATCTCATCCCATTTTCTTGTGTGGTTCCAGGTGAGTAGTATGAGGAGGTAAGGTGATAGCTTAAGCATTCTACTATGCTTGGGGAATTCCTTGTCCGAAGTCTTTGATAATACTATGATATGAAAGGTTATCATTAGATGCTCTAGGAATAATTATTTTGATGTTTATTTGAAATGTTTTGTTAACAATTCAATTGGATTATAAATACCATTTTCTTATAGATTATATGTGAAGTATCTAATTATTGTCTTCTGCAACTAAAAGTTTTCACATAAATATTTTAAATGAGTTATTATAAGGGGTTTGGTATGACCCTAGGCAGTATTTGTATAAGTATAAGTGGGTTCTATGGGTGTGGGTGACCTTATGTCTCTCAATTTTCTAGGACCATCATGTCTCTAAAGTTAGGATGTGACAAAGTTGGTATCAGAGCTGTATTTTTCTTTTTTTAAGGTCTAGTTTAGACTTGTCTATGTATCAAGTTAAATAAGTGTAATCCCAAAACATAGGAATTTTCTTGTCTTGTCACTTGCAGTCTATCGCTAGTATAGTTCTGTGAAATCCTAATAAGTTATAGTACTCTTTGTTATTGTATGCATGCATGCCTTATGATTCTTTTACCATATGGCCAAGAAGATTACCCCTGCTTGAGGTCTACAACCTAGAGCACTGCGTGTGGCATGTAAGAGGACAAAGAGGGAGATGTTCGAGAAGGCTATGCCTATGATCCACCTCAAGAAAAGGAAGACTCATGCAATGTGAATGATGTTAATTGATTACTTAGCGATTTATTATGCATCGATTTCTTTTATTGCCTATGACATGACTGACTTATATATGATAGGGAAATTCATGATGTTATAAGTTATATGGTACATGATTATGATACAAGATACATGCCATGAAATGTGATATATGTTATGTGATATATGCTATATGATATGTGATGTGATATAATGTGATGTGTACTTATGTGAAATGCATGAAAAGTATGGTAATTTGATAGTGGGGTTATGTGGGTTAGAAGGAGAAGTGGACTAAATTTTGATCCAATTTAGATTAATGATTGAAAGGTATAATATTATGAGGTATGAAATGCTTACATGTTATAATGGTTTGATATATGAAATATATGGAGTTATTAAATGATAATTATGATTGATACCGTAAGAAGAGAATTGATATTTAGTAATGATTTGTGTGGAAATGAAACAAATCAGTTACATTATATACAGTATGAAGTAGGTGAAGTATATGTTTAAGGACTATGAGGTAAACATTGATGGATGGAAACTTCCTATGGAGTTGTTAGAAGTTGGAATCCTAGGATTCGATGTGATCTTAGAAATGGATTAGCTATATGTATGGAACTTGTATTGACTATAGAGAAAAGCAGTTAGAATTTCGAACTAAGAATAGGAGAAATTGGTGTATCAAAGAGATACCTAAGATTAAGGTCTACTAGTATAATCATGGAATAGATGAGTATACTTAGGAAGCCAAGGAAGGGATGTGGTAGAAGCATCCCCAGTTTTTCGAGAACTTATGAGTAAGTATTGAAATTTGAGGATGAATTTCTTTTAAGAGGGGGAGACATAAATAAGTATATAGTATTCTTGGACTTGTAATGATGATAAAAGGATAAGTATGATGCTAGTAGAGATTCTTTAGTTTGGGATTCCTTTGAGTATATAGGTTGTGATCAGAGTATAAGGATTTGAACTTTTATTTGATGATAGATATCAAGGCCATACGAACTATAAATTTAAGGATCTATGAGGACTTGATCTATAAGGGTATAAGATGATTTTAAGATAAAATATTCTAGATTTGATTTGATTATGTACTTGTATCCAATGTGTCTACCTATAGGCATCAAGTTTTGCTTTATCGAATCATGCATCATGAACCACATCAAGCATTGCATTAAGGTTGCATATTACATGCAAGGATGAAAATGTTTTGATTCTTACAAATGATTCTATGCAGTTTTGAAAATTTGATAGTTTTGAACATACTTGGAAGGGATTTGAGTCCTTTGGATGAGAAATGTTTTAAGGTGTTAGATACAATAAGATTAGGTTGAGGTTAACATAAAATTTTGTAGTGATCTTTAGTACGAGAAGAATTTTTATTGAGATAACCTAGAATGACTTAGATTTGGAAAGATATAAAAGTTGCATAGAGATTTCATTGAATGTCAATGGTATTAGAAGGTTTATTACTTTAATATGGATAAGTTAAATAATTAGGAATGTGAAATATAGCAAGATGTAAGTGGAAAATCTAAAGTGAAATGATATTAGGAGCTAAATGTATAAAAGTTATGGGGCATTAGGTAATCAAGTCATGATAATGATGTATATATTATACATAAGAGAGTAAGTCTGGAATAGTTACGAGAAGTTTATTTGGGATTGTAAATTAATAAAATGCAAGTTCATTTGGGATATGATATATGTAGGAATGTTTGTTAAGTTTAAGTATATTTTAAATTGATAAATGATAGGAGTGTAAAAATTGTAATGTCAACAAGTTATTAAACATGAAAATATTTATTGAGGTTATAATAGATAAAGTAATAATTATTATTATCAAAAGAGAATTATTGAATATCAATTTGAGTTATTAATTTGGAATTATTTGTTGGATTTTTATATGGCTAATGTGACAAATAATGAATGGAAGTGGTGATTAAGGTATTAGTATACATGTTAATATTAATAGAGATATAAGGTAAAGAAATGCTTGGAATTATATTTGATTGAAGGTGAAATTAAAGGTTCTCTTACTTTTGTTCAAGGTTAGGGGATACAAAATTATTAAGGATTTGTTTAAGATTTGTTTGAACAAGAGATTAACATAGGTGTAGCTTAAACTAAAGTTTTATCAGTGTGATTTTTGATATATTGTGAGTATGTGCCTTATTATATTCAATATGTCAATCGTAATTAGATATTGAGTTTGAGTGGGGCAGCAAAAGCATGGTATAGAAGTTAAGCAGAGTGTGTTACACCATTAGATTTGAAAATTTGAGGACGAATTTCTTTTAGGGGGAAGAATGTAACAATCCACACCCACCCTAGGAGTTTTCGTGACAAATTATTTAAATTTAGGGTTATTGTGACAAGTTGTGTGACTATGTGAAAATTTGCATGTGACGTGATTTATAGGTTTGGGACATGTTAAATTAATTTTAATATGCCTAGTATGAATTATTATTGTGAAAAAAATGATTTGAATAAAATGCATTAGCATGAAATAATTTATTTTTCATAAAATGAATTTTCATGTAAAAAGGTAATTTTTAAGCATAAAATGATTTTATGAGTATTTTTAAAATAATTTTTAAATAAATATTTTGGGGGAAATTTTAATTGAAAGAATAGAAAAAATATTTTATTTTTAATTACCTATAATCAACCTCAAAATTAAATAAAAAGCCCAAATATCCAAAAGCCCACTACACTAAAACACTCCTAACCTAGCTCATTAAGGGTAAACTAGGAATTGCACCCCAAACCCTAATGTATAATGAGAATTTCAACCAGCCCTTTATTTCCAACAACCACCATTTTATTTTTTAGTATTTTGACAGAAAAACTCTCTCAAAATATTTCTCTCCACCGAATTCTCAAAAACACTTTCAATTTGGCTATTTCTCACCCGTATTCGTAAGTTTTTTCTTTCTTATCAATTTCCTATATTATTTCTATGAAATAAATTATAAGAAAATTATTTTGAACTGGTTTTTAACTGAAATTTTTTATAGATTCAATTCTGTTTGAGTGAGTTTTTGAAAGAGAAATTTAATTCTCTACCGAAAACACAAATATTTCCGCATGATTTCTCTAAAGGTGAATCTTGTAACTTAAAAATTAAATTTTTATACATGAACATTACTAAGTGGGGCTAATTCCTACATGAATGATTTCTAAACTAATTTTTGATGTGTTCTGATGAAAAATATTGGATTAAATTATATTTCTGCATATTTCTGTAATGACTGAAAAGTTTCAGAAAACAAAGGAATTCAAAATTTTTTTGCTAGAACTTAGAAGTTGGAAAATTCTATTATTAATTAAATATGTGGCTACTGATTTGTATATGAATAGATTCTAATATGATATTTTTTTTTGTTTGAATGAAAAGTAATGATTTAAATCATGTGTTTATATATACTGTAATGACTGGAAAATACCGAAAAAATAAAAATTCATGTTTTTACATCCTAAAAATTAAAATTTGAATTTCCATATACATATCACACATATGGCTGTGAATTCATGTGCATCAATGTTCTAAAATGATTCTTATTTTGTTTATATGAAAAACCTTGGTTCAAACCATGTTTTTACATATTATTGTAATAGACAAAGAGTGCGAAAAGGAAAGAAAAATTCAGTTTTCTTTTGATGATGCATTCGGCCTACTATGGGATTTTTGTTCTATGTCTATAATTTTTATTTGATGTATTTTGATGATTATTGATATGTATGTACGTATAATAAATGATAAAATTTCATAGTAGTTGAAGGAATGACCCTAGACAAGCTTAGAGGCACTTTGGTATACTTAAAGTATCTTAACCTTATAGTGTGGTTAGAATGCGAATGTGATTGAGAAATATGGAAATGGATTTTATGATAAATCAATAATAAATTAATGATCTTGAATTGATGAGGAGATGGACTAAATGAATTGGACATAAGAGATAGGCATGATACTTGAAAGGTTATTTGTTAAGTTGACATATATGGAAGGGTTAAGTGTACTAAGTTGATTGATAAAGTGAATTGATATTAAGATAATGATATTGTGTTAACCTTAGAAAGGTATTGACATGAATTATGATGTGTTTTCATATAGGTCTATAAAGGCTAAGTGTGCAAGACTTTTAAAAGTTAACATATTATATGCAAATGATGAGCGCACTTATATGTGCAACTCTAAGTGTATGTGAATATTATATGTGCATGGGGTAGTTATGAGATAGGACAGAGTCATGATTAAATAAATACTAAGTATTGAATTAAATATTATGATGGAGCTCAAGGAGTCTTAGAAGTCCAAGGGTTACGTGTATTAGGAGCGAAGGAACCGCAAAATGAGTAAACATTATATTCATGTTATAAGTACAAGTGATTTTGTTATGGGAATCTTTGAGACTCTTGAAACCCATGTCTTTTCTACTTCCAATTATAATCATGTGATTTCTTTTTAAGCTTAGGTTGCCAACAGATAATTGGTCCAAAACTATTTGTGATTATGTAATGATAATACCTTTATAATCATTGCCCTAACTTAAATGCTTTCTAGAACTACACTATCATTGTATCTTTTGCTCAAAAGTTAAACTACTATTGCTATTGGGATACTTGTTATTGTTGCCTTATGTGATATTGTTATTTGTAATTATCATTAGCTCTAACTAAGGTACCTTTAACCCTTTATGCAGAAATCCTAGTGCCGATGTGGGTAATCATCAAAACCTGTGTGCATGGTCTTAACTCGATGGATAGGGGTTGTGTATCCACCTTAGCTATAAGGGGTAGTTCTAGCCATAGAGCTTGATTAGTTTCACAACTTTATAAGTAATGGGTTGGGAGTTGGAATTTGGTATGAGGCCACCTCTCCCTTGAGTGAATGAGCTAGTGTAGTCATTTACTCTGATCAGGTAATAAGTATTTTAAGTGTGATTTCTGCAAACTTACTAAAGTGATAATCTTGATAAATTGAAAACTATGAAACCATGATTTGTAAATCATGAACTATGTGTTATATGCAATGGGCTTTCCTTAAAAATGGGATATATGATATCATTTATGCTATATTGTTTATTCATTGAGATCATCTATCTCACCCTGTTTTCTTGTGTGGTTCCAGGTAAGCAGTATGAGGAGGTAAGGTGATAGCTCAAGCATTCTACTTTGCTTGGAGAATTCCTTGTCCGATGTCTTTAATAATACTATGATATGAAGAGATACTCGTAGATGCTCTGGGAGTTTATTTTGGGATATTAATTATTGATGATTTATCTTAAAACTTTAAATGTTATTTTTCTTATGAGATGTTTCCCAAGTGTTTTACTAAACTATTATTCCACATATTAAGTTAATGCATTGGGTTTGGTACGATCCTAGGCATGAATTATATATGTATAAGTGGGTTCTATGAGCGTGGATGACCTTATGTCTCCCCATGTTCTACGACTATCATATCTCTAAAAATGGGATGTGACAATGTGGCATGTTCGAGTAGATCTGATATGCCTAATATGAATTATTATGATGAAGTAAGTGATTTATATAAAATGCATAAGCATGAAATATTTATTTCACATAAATTGAATTTTCATGCACAAAGCGATTTTTTTAAGCATAAAATAAATTTTATGAGCATTTTTAAAATATTTTTAAATAAATATTTTCAGGGGGAATTTTGATAAAAATAATAAAAAATATTTTATTTTTAATTATCTATAATCAACCCATAAAATAAATAAAAAGCCAAAATTCTCAAAAGCCCACTATACCAAAACACTCCTCACCTAGTTCATTAAGAGTAATATTGAAACTGCCCAAAACTCTAAATATAAAAGGAAAATTTTGGCCAGTCCCCTATTGTAGCCACCATTCTATTATTCTAATCTTTTTTGCAGAAAATTTTGCCAGAAATAATCTATCAACCGAAATTCACAAAATACCTTCAAACTTTGCGATTTCACGACTGTTTCTTAAGTTTTTCCTTTCCTTTCAATTTGCTATTTGATTTTTATGAAAATAATCATGAGAAATTTTTTTTTGGAGCTGAATATTTACTAATCTTCATTGATTAAATTTAGCCTAGGTGAATTATTGAGAGAGAAATCAGTTTTTCTATCGAAAACACAAACCTCTATATGCGAATCCTCCAAAGGTGAACCCTAAAGCTCAAAGTTTGGAATTTTCAATCAAAACAAGGGGAAGGGCTGTTGATTCTTGCATCATTGTGTTCTAAATTGATTTTTGTTGTGTTTAGATGAAAAATATTGATTTAAATCATATTTTTGTATACTATTGTAATGATTGGAAAACACCAAAAAGCAAGAAAACTCATGATTTTCACTCTAAACCCGAAAATTGAAATTTTCATGCATATGGATTACCTATGGCTACTGATTTGTTTATCATTGAATTCTAAACTAATTTTTGTTATGTTTGGATGAAAAATAATGGTTTAAATCATATTTTTACATATTACTATAATGACCGGAAAGTACCAAAAATAAGAAAGATTCATATCCATCCTAAAACCATAAGTTGGAAAATGTATATATATATATATATATATATATATATATATATACATACACATATGATAACTCTATATTTTTAGAGTTATTTTATTTGTTTAAACTTAAATTTTAGCTCAGTTCTCGAGAATACAATAATATTATTACTTATTTTTAGAAATAAATAGTTATATAATTTATAAATAAATTATAATATATTTTTAATATTTTTATTTTATTTTTGCAGATCAAAATGATGTCATAATGATGCAGTAATATCATGACTCAGGCGATGATGTCATTTTATAAATGATGTAGACAATGGTGTCATTTTATAAATGATGTAAGCAATGATGTCATGAAATTAATGATGCAAGAGATGATGTCATGAAAATAATGATGTAATCAATGATGCAACAATGTTGAAAATGAAGATGGAATTTGCCTATAAATAGGCATTACCTCCTTTCTCCAAAATCACAACTCAAAGTAGCAAAAAATAGATGTAGAGAAAGAGTAGATTTCTTTTATTGTTATTTTGATCAAAAAGAGGAGTTTTTAGAGCTCGAGTTCATCAAAAATTGTATATCAAAACAAGGTCTTCCTAAACTTTATTCTTGAATTTAATTATAAGTTGTTATTATGTTTGTTATTTTAATTGTTAATTTAATTATTTCTTATTGTTATTATGTTTGTTATTTTGATTGTTAATTTAATTATTTCTTCCTTCTCAATTATGAATAGCTAAATTTATTTTTCTAGGATTTAGATATAATCTTGTAAGTTGCATATGATTATTTATATTTAATTGATTGGATTGATTGTTGGAATTAATCTTTTATCTTGGAACTTAATGCTTGTAATTAACTGGCCATTAATTGCATGATTTAAGATATTGTGTGAAGTAGCAAGAGTGAAAACACAATATTAGTTCATTAGGATAATTGACCTAGGGAATGTATTGCTTAGAGATAAGAATACTCCTTTGTGATCATTAAAAGGATTTCCATAAAACTTAATGGGTTTGTGTTAATTACTTATGATCACGAGAG
Organism: Reutealis trisperma; assembly: GCA_947687605.1. Classification (NCBI taxonomy): domain Eukaryota; kingdom Viridiplantae; phylum Streptophyta; class Magnoliopsida; order Malpighiales; family Euphorbiaceae; genus Reutealis; species Reutealis trisperma. The sequence continues at coordinate 1,388,116 of CANTUT010000183.1, read as the reverse complement.
TAGACATAAGATTAATAAGAGCACATATGTTCTATCTTGAGAGAGAACATCATATAATTTAGGGAAATCTAATTATTAATTCCAGCAAAAATAATCCAATATAGAGAATATAAAGAAATCATAGGTAATCAATTGATGAATTCTAAATCCTAGGCCTTTAATCTTCTTTTAAATTAATCATCACTTAATTTCTTTAATTTTAATTTTGTTTGAAATATAAATTCCCATAATTGATTTTCTAAATAATAAAATAATCTTAAAATTGGTACTTGACAAACCCTTTCTCGTGGAAATGATACTCACTCATCACTTTATTACTTGTAAATGATCTGTGCACTTGCAGAAATCGCGCAACAAGTTTTTGGCGCTGTTGCCGGGGAAGGCAATTTTTGACAATATTAATATAATTGATATATTCTATTACTTTAGACACCTTGATTTATTTTTAAAACTAAATTTTTATATTTTTATTGTACAGCTCGTATAGGTGTTTATGAGAAATGATCCTGAAGCAATTTTAGAGGAATTGGATCTTGAAATCGAGCGAAGGTGTAAGGCTTTAACTAAAGCCAAAAAGGAGAGACTTAGAAAAGAGAAAGCAGACAAGGCCAACGAGCAAGAGGCTTTGGAAGAAGGAGTAGAATTTGAGCAAAAAACTTTTGAGGAAGGACTTGAAGGAGAAGAGGAAGAAATGGCGGACAATGGAACTAACAGGGCACTACGCGAATTTGCCATGCCAAACTCAGTATGCGATCTAGCATAGAAAGATCCACTATTGCAGCCAACAATTTTGAAATCAAACCTTCACTCATTCAGATGGTTCAGCAGTCCCAGTTTGGAGGAGGAGTCATGGAAGATGCCAATGCTCATTTGGCAATTTCTTAGAAATCTGTGATACAATCAAGATGAATGGCATTACTGATGATGCCATTAGACTGAGGCTTTTCCCATTTTCTCTTAAGGATAAAGCAAAAAATTAGCTGGTATCTCAAGCCCCAGGATCAATCACTATATGGGATCAACTCACAAGTGCTTTTCTTGTAAAATATTTCCCTCCTAGAAAGACTGCTAAGCTAAGGAATGATATTACTAGTTTCATTCAATTTGATTGAGAGACACTATATAAAGCATGGGAAAGGTTCAAAGATTTGCAAAGAAAGTGTCCTCATCATGGTATCCTAGACTAGATGATAGTGCAAACTTTTTACAATGGTCTTTCAAATCAAATAAGGAGCACGATTGATGCAGTAGCCGGAGGAACTCTTATGAACAAAAGTACCATTGAGGCCCATAATCTTCTTGAGCAAATGGCGACTAACAACTACCATTGGTCTAGTGAAAGGACTACAATAAGGAGGGTTACAAGTGTTCAACAGGATGATGGGTATTCTCTTCTTGTAGCAAAAGTTGATGCAATTGCCAAGTCATTGGAGAGGGTAAACATTAATGCTCCATCAAGTAGTCATCTAATTGTTTGTGACTCATGTGGGGGTAATCTTCATAATTTTGAATGCCATGGAGTAGAGCAAGTCCAATTTGTCTCTAACCCCAATAGGCAACAAAATAATCCCTACTCGAACACTTATAATCCAGGATGAAGGAATCACCCCAACTTAGCATGGGGAAATCAAGGAAACCAAGGAAGCAATCTATGGCCCCCATACCAATCCAACTTTTAAGGGAGAAATCAAATTCCATCCCAAACACTGCAAGAAGTCAAGCCTTCCTATGAAACTGCTTTGGAGAAATTCATAGGAGCCACTTTTGAAAGGTTTGACAAGTTGGAGAAACACTATGACAAGTTGGAAGCCAAAGTCGATCAAATTGCTAGCCAAGACAGAAACTTAGAGTTTCAAATGGGGAAAATGGCTAACTCTTTTAATGCAAGACCTCAAGGTACATTGCCTAGCAAAACTGAAATTAATCCTAGAGAACAATGCAAGGCAATTACTTTGAGGAGTGGCAAGTAACTTGAAGAAGTGGTATCAAAGAAAACAAGTGAATATAGTGGTGAAGTTTCAAAAAAAGATACCCCAGTAGATCAAGCTGAAGAAGAAAAAGGAGAGGAGGTATCTAAACCTTCCCAAGTCAAGCCTTATACACCACCCATTCCTTATCCTCAATGATTGAAGCAGCAAAAGTTAGACAAACAATATGAGAAGTTTCTAGAAATTTTTAAGCAACTTCACATAAACATACCATTCGCAGAGGCCTTGGCACATATGCCATCCTATGTGAAGTTCCTTAAAGATTTACTGTCTAGCAAGAGGAAGATTGAGGAGCATGTTGTGGTAGCACTTACTGAGGAGTGCAGTGCAATTATTCAGAACAAACTTCCACAAAAGCTCAAAGATCCAGGTAACTTTTCTATCCCTTGTCTAATTAGTACCACTGAATTTAAAAAGGCTTTGTGTGATTTAGGAGCTAGTGTTAGTCTTATGCCTTTATCTGTTTGCAAGACATTGGGGTTAGGTGAGCTAACCCCAACCACAATGACCTTGTAATTAGCTGACCCATTCTATTAAGTATCTAATAGGTATCATTGAAAATGTCTTGTTAAAAATTGGTAAGTTTTATATACCTGTGGACTTTGTGGTATTGGACATGGATGAGGATGTTGAGATCCCGTTGATTCTTGGAAAACCATTTTTAGCAATAGCAGAAGCCTTAATTGATGTAAAACATGGCAAATTGACTTTGAGGGTATGTGATGAGGAGATTGAGTTTGACATTGCTAAAGCATAAAAACAACCTGCCATCATGGATTGTTGCTTTCAAATTGATGTTATTGATGAGGAAGTTCAAAAAGTCTTGGAGGAAAAGCTTTTTGCGGACCCCCTAGAAACATGCTTGGTTAATGGAGCAACTAGCAAGAATGAAAATCATGAGGTTGCCACAATTGCTAGTCTTTTTGACGGGAGCTCACCTATGCCTTTCTGTAGGAGACAACAATTTGAAGAATTGAAAAATGGTAAGTCACTTCCTCTACCATCAATTGAGCAAGCACCAGATCTTGAGTTGAAACCACTTCCTGCACATCTCAGGTATGCATTTCTTGGTCCTAATGATACTTTACCTATGATTGTGAATGCAAACTTGAATGATGTTCAACTAGAGAAAACATTGAGAATTTTGAGGGAAATTAAATTAGCAGTAGGTTGGAATATTTTTGACATTAAAGGGATTAGTCCAATTATTTGCATGCATAGAATTTTGATGGAGGATAACCACAAACTTGTAATTGAACATCAACGTAGGTTGAATCCAAACATGAAAGAAGTAGTTAGGGCTGAGATTACTAAATTATTAGATGCAGGAATAATTTATCCCATTTCTGATAACTCTTGGGTTAGTCCTATGCATGTAGTGCCTAAAAAAGGTGGGATGACTATTTTGAAAAATGATAATAATGAATTGATTCCCACTAGGACTGTAATAGGTTGGAGAATGTGCATTGACTATAGGAAACTGAATAATGCTACCAGAAAGGATCACTTTCCTTTACCTTTTATTGATCAAATGTTAGAAAGGCTTACAAGTAATGCATATTTTTGCTTTTTAGATGGTAATTCAGGGTATTTTCAAATTCCTACTGCTCTTGAAGATTAGGAAAAGACCACTTTTACATGTCCTTATGGTACTTTTGCATATAGAAGAATGCCCTTTGGTTTGTGTAATGCTCCTGCTACTTTTCAACGTTGCATATTATCTATTTTCTCTGATTTTGTTGAGAAGTCCATGGAGGTCTTCATGGATGATTTCACTGTGTATGGTTCTTCATTTGATGCATGATTAGAAAACTTGAGAAAAGTTTTGCAATGTTGTGTTGAGTGTAATTTAGTGCTAAATTGGGAGAAGTGCCATTTTATGGTACAAGAGGGAATTGTTTTGGGGCATAAAATTTCTCAAGTAGGAATTGAGGTACATAGGGCAAAGGTAGAGACTATTGAAAAATTACCTCCACCTACCAATGTAAAAGGGATAAGAAGTTTTCTTGGCCATGCCAATTTTTATCGTCGGTTTATCAAAGATTTTTCTAAAATTGCTAAGCCTCTTTGTGATTTGCTTAATAAAGATGCTACTTTTGATTTTAACCAGGAGTGCTTAAGTGCTTTTGACAAGTTAAAGAAAGCTTTGATTTCAGCTCCCATTATTGCATCGCTCTATTGGAGTTTGCCATTTAAAATCATGTACGATGCAAGTAACTTTGCAATTAGAGCTGTCTTAGGCCAAAGAAAGGACAAAAAGGTACATGTGATATACTACACCAGCAAGATCTTAAATGATGCACAGAAAAATTATGCAACTATTGAAAAAGAGATGTTGGCAATGATAGTGGTGATAGAAAAATTTCGCTCCTACTTGGTTGGGTCAAAAGTTATAGTCTTTACAGACCATGTAGCAATTAGGTACCTAATGTCCAAGAAAGATGCCAAATCCAGATTGATCATATTGGTACTTTGCTTTAAGAGGTTGACTTAGAAATCAAGGACAAGAAAGGAGTGGAGAACGTGGTTGCAGAGCATTTGTCTAGATTGGAACGAGAGCAAACAGCTGAAGATGATGAGCCAGTCAATGATTATTTTCCAGAGGAGCAGTTATGGGTAGTGAAGGGATCAACTCCATGGTTTGCTGATTTTGTCAATTACTTGGTGGGTGGAATCATTCCTAGTGATTTTTCTTATCGTCAGAAAAAGAAATTTCTTACAGATGTCAAGTATTATTTCTGGGATGAACCATTACTTTTTAAGTATTGTGGAGATGGGATGATCAGAAGATGCATGCTAGAGGAGGAAATTCCAAGCATTTTGGAGCATTGTCACTCTAAGGAAAGTAGAGGGCACGCAAGCACAGATAAGACAATTGCAAAGGTATGGCAATGTGGTTTTTATTAGCCTTCTATGTATAAGGATGCTAGAAACTTTGTGATGTCTTGTGATCATTGCCAAAGAATAGCGAACACAACTAGAAAGCAAGATATGCCGCTTAATGGGATTTTAGAGGTTGAAATATTCGATGTTTGGGGGATTGATTTCATGGGGCCATTCCCTTCATCCCTAAACAATCGATATATTTTGGTAGTGGTCGACTATGTGTCAAAGTGGGTTAAAGCAATTGCAAGTGCTACCAATGATTCTAGAGTTGTGTTGAGATTTATTAAGAAGAATATTTTTTCTCAATTTGGTGTTTCGAGAGCCATTATCAATGATGGAGGCTCCCATTTTTGTAACCAGGCTTTTGACGCTTTATTAAAGAAAAGTGGAGTCAACCATAGAGTAGCCACTCCGTATCATCCTCAAACGAGTGGTCAGGTGGAAATTTCAAATAGAGAATTGAAAAATATTTTAAAAAAGACAGTGAATAACTCTAGGAAGGATTGGGCACTCAAATTGGACGATGCTCTGTGGGCATATAGGACTACTTTCAAGACCCCAATTGGTATGTCTCCATACCAACTTGTCTTTGATAAAGCATGTCACTTACCTGTGAAGCTCAAACATAAAGCTTACTGGGCAATAAGAAAGTTGAATATTGTAACAACCCATACCCACCCTAGGAACTTTTGTGATAAATTGCTTGAATTAGAATCTATAAGGTTAAGTGTGTGCTTGTGTGAATGTTGGTGATCTAAGTGATTGATGAGTATGTGGCATATTAAATTAATTTTAATATGCATAATATGTGTTGCTATTGTGAAATAAATGATCTACATGAAGTGCATTTGCATAAAAGAATTTATTTTAAATAAAATGAATTTTCATGCATAAAATAATTTTTAAGCATAAAATAATTTTATGGGTATTTTTAAAAATATTTTTAAATAAATATTTTGAGGGAAATACTCCAAAATTAAAAAGAAAAATATTATTTTTATTTCTAAAAACTTCAGCCTAAATTTTTAAAGTAAAAGGCCCAATACCCAAAAGCCCACTATACAAAAATGCTCCTAACTTATTTCATTAAGAGTAATAGTGGAAATTCCACTCCAATCCTAATATATATTCAAATTTTCAGCCAGCAAGGGTTTTCCAGAAGCTACTCCCTCATTCTTTTTGTATTCTGGCAGAAAAACCTTTCAAAATAATTCTCTCTACCGAAATATCAAAAACACTTTACCGTTTCGCGATTTCATGACCGTAGTCGTAAGTTTTTAATCTCTTTCGATTTCTAAACTGTTTTCTATGAAATAAATTATGGGAAAATTATTTTGAATTGTTTGATTACTGATTTCTATAGATTCAATTCTGCTTGAGTGAATTTTTGGGAGAGAAAATTTATTTTCTACCGAAAACACAATTCTTTCCGCAAAATTTCTCCAAAGATGAATTCTATAACTTAAAACCACAATTTTATTGCATAGACATCATTGGGGGGAGGGGGGGGGGGCAATTTGTGTTTATTTGCATTCTAAACTGATTTTTTATTTGTTTTGATGGAAAATATTGTATAAAATAATATTTCTGTATATTTCTGTGATGACCGAAAAGTTTCGAAAAACAAAGGAATTCAAGATTTTCGTGTTAGGATTTGGAAATTAGAAAATTCTATTCTTTCATGAATACATGGCTGCCGATTTGTGTGAATTGATGTTCTAATATGATATTTGTTTTGTTTAGATGAAAAATAATGATTTGAATCATGTGTCTATTTATCGCTGAAATAAATGAAATGCGCGGAAAGCGCGGAAACTCATGATTTTTCACCTAAGCCTTTGAACTTGGAAATTTTTTTATATAAACCTTACCTATGGCTGCTGATTTGTGAGATAATATGTTCTAAACTAATATTTTCAATGATTGAATGAAAAATAATGGTTTAAACAACCCGTTTGCATATTTCTGAAATGACCGAAAAATACTGAAAACAAGAAAACTCATGTTTTGTGCACTATAATGCAAAAGATTGAATTTTTATATATCAATGGCACCAATAGTGGCTGATTCTTATGGATTTGAGTTCTAAAATGATTTTTGTTATGTTTACATAAAAAATCTTGGTTCAAACCATGTTTTTACATATTTCTGAAATAGATGAAAAAACACGAAAAGAAGAAGAATTTGGTTTTCACCTTAATGATGCATTCAGCCTACATGAACAAATGTGTCCAAATGTTTATAAATTTTATGTGATATGTATTGGTGATTGTTGACATGTATGTATGTATAATAAATGATGAAATTGCATGTTAGTTGAAGGTATGATCCTAAATAAGCTTAAATGTGTTTTGGTATACTTAAGGTATACTTAAGGTATCTTAATATCATATTGTGGTTAGAATGCAAATGTGATTGAGGAATTTGGAACTAGATGTCATGATGACTTGATGATGAATATATGGTTATGAGTTAATGAAGTGAAAGGGATCATAAGAGTTAAGCATGACATTGAAGGATTAATTATTAAGTTGACATGTATGGAAGTGTAAAGTGAACTAAGATAATTGACAAGTGAATTGATATTGGGGTAATGATAATGTGATGACCTTAAAAAGGTATTGATATGATTGCAATGTGTTTTAATGTGAGCTTATAAGGCCTAGATATGCAAGACTTTTAAGTCAACATGATATGTGCAAGTGATGAGTACACCTATGTGTGAACTCTAAGTATATGTGTATGCTATATGTGAATGGGACAGTTGTGGGGTAGGAGCATCATGAGTAAATAAGTACTAAGTATTAAATCAAATATTATGTTAGAGTTTGAGGAGTTTTAGAAGTGCAAAGGGGACTACAAGTACTAGGAGCAAAGGAACCCCAAGGTGAGTAAACACAATGTTCTTGTTACAAGTGTGAGTAAACTCTATATTCCTGCTTTTAGTGAGAGTAAACACTATGTTCATGCTACAAGTGCAAGTAACATTTTGTTATCTTACAAATATGTGATGACATGCTATGTGAGCCCTTGTAATCTTTGAAACCCAAGATCTTTCCATTTTTAATTTTATTATATGATTTCTTTGTCAAGCTTGGGTTGCTAAGGGACATTTGGTCCAAAACCATTTTGTTTATCCAATTGAGAACTTCTTGTGATTAATACCCTAACTTGTATTCTTTCTGTTACTACACTATCATTGTATCATTGTTTGAAAGCTAAACCACTATTGATATTGAATTACATGTTATTGTTGCCATATGTGATATTGTTAATTGTGTTTACCATTAGCTCTAGCTATGGTACCTTTACCCTTTATGCAGAAATCCTTGTACCGATGTGAGTAATCATCGGCTATGTGCTACTCATACCGATGCGAGTAATCATCGGCTATGTGATCCTCATACCGATGTGAGTAATCATCGGCTATGCTTCTCATACCAATGCGGGTAATCATCGGCTATGTGCTTCTCATACCGATGCGAGTAATCATCGGCTATGTGCTTCTCGTACCGATGTGAGTAATCATCAGCTATGTGCTACTCGTACCGATGCGAGTAATCATCGGCTATGTGATCCTCGTACCAATGCGAGTAATTATCGGTTATGTGTTCGAGTGATTATGGCAATAGCATTCACTTTATGTGTTCGAGTGATTATGGTAGTAGCCTTCACTTATGTGTTATAAGTGTGATTTCTGCAAACCTTTCTAAATTGCAAACTATGAATCATGAGTTATAAGTTATAAGCTATGGGCCCTTTCTAAGGGATATGTGTTATGGTACAACCCCTATTGTTTACTCATTGAGATCATCTATCTCACCCTTTTTCCTTGTGTTGTTCCAGGTGAGCATTATGAGGAGGCAAGGTGATGGCTCAAGCATCCTACTTCGTTTGGGGAATTCCTTGTCCAAGTTATCAATAATACTATTTTTATGAAGTCTTGTCATTAGATGCTCTGGGAATGTTAATTGATACTTATAGAGATTTATATTATTTTTCCTTGTGGAATTTATATGTAATGATTTACTTTAAGTCTTCCGCAAATTATGGTATTTATCTAAATGTTTTAAATGAGTTAATGAAAGAGGTTCGGTAAGATCCTAGGCATGATTGTTATATGTTAATGGGTTCTACGGGCATGGGTGACCTTATATCTCCCCATGTTCTAGGACCATCATATCTCATAAGGTTGGGATGTGACAAATATGGATGTGGAAGCTGCTGGTCGTAAGAGATTACTTCAATTGAGTGAGCTTGAAGAGATACGACTGGAAGCTTATGAAAATGCCAAGATTTATAAAGAGTGCACCAAACGTTGGCATGACAAACACATTCATAAGAGGCACTTCAAGGAAGGCTAATAGGTATTGCCTTTTAACTCACGTTTGAAACTTTTTCTGGGGAAGTTGAAATCTAGATGGTCAGGATCGTTTCAAGTAGTGAAGGTACATCATCATGGAGTTGTGGAGCTATAAAACAATATGGGAGAAACATTCAAAGTAAATGGACAATGCCTTAAACCTTATTTCAGTGGAGATTTGGTGGAATAAGGGATGGTTTATGTCACATCCCAACCTTATGAGATACGATGATCCTAGAACATGGGGAGACATAAGGTCACCCACGCCCGTAGAACCCATTAACATATAACAATCATGCCTAGGATCTTACCGAACCTCTTTCATTAACTCATTTAAAACATTTAGATAAATACCATAATTTGCGGAAGACTTAAAGTAAATCGTTACATATAAATTCCATAAGGAAAATAATATAAATCTCTATAAGTAACAATTAACATTCCCAGAGCATCTAAAGACAAGACTTCATAACATAGTATTATTGATAACTCAGATAAGGAATTTCCCAAGCGAAGTAGGATGCTTGAGCCATCACCTTGCCTCCTCACATTTGCTCACCTAGAACCACACAAGGAAAAGGGGTGAGATAGATGATCTCAATGAGTAAACAAAAAGGCTCATACATTATCACATATTCTTTTGAAAGGAAACACATAGCTTATACATATAGTTCATGGTTTATAACTCATGAATCAGGTTGCAATTTAAGCAAGGTTCAATTTAGCAAGTTCACAGAAATCGCACTTATAACACTTATAGAGTGGAGACACTACTCAATCCACTCTAAACACATTGAGGAGAGGTGGCCTTTGCCAAATTCCAACTCCCATCACTTATAAAGCGTGAAGCTGATCAGGCTCCACGGCTAGAACCGCCCCATCTAGCTGAGGTGGATACACTACCCCTATCCATCGGGTTAAGACCATATGCATAGGTTCCGATGATTACCCGCATTGGCACGAGGATTCTGCATAAAGGGTAAAGGTACCATAGTTAGAGCTATTGGTAAACACAATTAACAATATCACATATGGCGACAATAACATGTATTTCAATAACAATAGTAGTTTGGCTTACAGCAATAATACAATAAAAGTGTAGTTCCAGAAAGAATACAAGTTAGGGTGTCATTCACAAAAAGTTCTCATTGGGTAACAAATTAGTTTTGGACCAAATGTCCCTTGGCAACCCAAGCTTGATAAAGAAATCATATAATAAAATAAAAATAGAAAGAACTTGGGTTTCAAAGATCACAAAGGTTTACATCACATATCACATAACACAACATGATGTTGTTCATTTTTGTAACAAGAACATTTCGTTTACTTACACTTGAAACAAAAGCATTGGGTTTACTCACGCTCATGAACATAGTGTTTACTCACGCTCATGAACATAATGTTCACTCACCTTGGGGTTCCTTTGCTCCTAGTACTCGTAGTCCCCTTTGCACTTCTAAAGCTCCTCAAACTCTAACATAATATTTGATTCAGTACTTAGTATTCATTTAATCATGATGTTCCTATCCCATAACTACCCATACACACATAGCATACATATTAGAGCACTCACAAGTGTACTCATCACTTGCACATGTCACGTTGACTTATAAGTCTTGCATACTTAGGCCTTATAGGCTCACATGAAAACACATTGCAATCATATCAATACCTTTTTAAGGTCATCACATTATCATTACTCCAATATCAATTCACGTATCAATCATCTTAATTCACTTTACACTTCCATACTTGTCAGCTTAATAATTAATCCTTCAAACGTCATGCTTAACTCTTATGATCTCTTTTACTTCATTATCTCATAACCATATATTCATTATCAAGTCATCATAACATTTAGTTCTATATTCCTCAATCACATTTGCATTCTAACCATAATATGATATTAAGATACCTTAAGTATACCTTAAGTATACCAAAACACATTTAAGCTTATCTAGGATCATACCTTCAACTAACATGCAATTTCATCATTTATTATACATACATACATGTCAAAAATCACCAATACACATCACATAAAATTTATAAACATTTAGACACAATTGTTCTTGTAGGCCGAATGCATCTTTAAGGTGAAAACCAAATTCCTCTTCTTTTCGTGTTTTTCTGTCTATTTCAGAAATATGTAAAAACATGGTTTAAACCAAGATTTTTCATGTAAACATAACAAAAATCATTCTAGAACTCAAATCCATAAGAATCGGCCACTATTGGTGCCATTGATATATAAAAATTCAATCTTTTGCATTATAGTGCACAAAACATGAGTTTTCTTGTTTTCGGTATTTTCCAGTTATTTCAGAAATATGCAAACAGGTTGTTTAAACCATTATTTTTCATTCAATCATTGAAAATATTAGTTTAGAACACATTATCTCACAAATCGGTAGCCATAGGTAAGGTTTATACAAAAAAATTCCAAGTTCAAAGGCTTAGGTGAAAAATCATGAGTTTCCGTGCTTTCCGCGCATTTCGTTTATTTCAGCGATAAATAGACACATGATTCAAATCATTATTTTTCATCTAAACAAAACAAATATCATATTAGAACATCAATTCACACAAATCAACAGCCATGTATTCATGAAAGAATAGAATTTTCCAATTTCCAAATCTTAACATGAAAATCTTGAATTCCTTTGTTTTTCAAAACTTTTCAGTCATCACAAAAATATACAGAAATATTATTTCATGCAATATTTTTCATAAAAAAAATTAAAAATCAGTGTAGAATGCAAATAAACACAAATTGCCCCCCCTTATGATGTCTATGCAATAAAATTGTGATTTTAAGTTATAGAATTCACCTTCGGAGAAATCTTGCGGAAAGAATTGTGTTTTCGGTAGAAAATAAATTTTCTCTCCCAAAAATTCACTGAAACAGAATTGAATCTGTAGAAATCAGTAATCAAACAATTCAAAATAATTTTCCCATAATTTATTTCATAGAAAACAGTTTAGAAATTGAAAGAGATTAAAAACTTACGATTACGGTCACGAAATTGTGAAACGGTAAAGTGTTTTTGATATTTCGGTAGAGAGAATTATTTTGAGAGGTTTTTCTGCCAGAATACAGAAAGAATGAGGGAGTGGCTGCTGGAAAACCCTTGCTGGCCGAAAATTTGAATATATATTAGGGTTGGAGTGGAATTCCAACTATTACCCTTAATGAAATAAGTTAGGAGCATTTTTGTGTAGTAGGCTTTTGGTTATTGGGCCTTTTTCTTTAAAAATTTAGGCTGAAGTGTTTAGGAATAAAAATAATATTTTTCTTTTTTAATTCTGGAATATTTCACTCAAAATATTTATTTAAAAATATTTTAAAAATATCCATAAAATTATTTTATGCTTAAAAATTGTTTTATGCATGAAAATTCATTTTATTTAAAATAAATTATTTTATGCAAATACACTTCATGTAAATCATTTATTTCACATTGGCAACACATATTATGCATATTAAAATTAATTTAATATGCCACATACTCATCAATCACTTAGATCACAAATTTTCACACAAGCACACACTTAACCTTATAGATTCTAATTCAAGCAATTTATCACGAAAATTCCTAGGGTGGGTGTGGGTTGTTACAGTTTACTCCTTAAAAGAGGCCATGTGATCGAAATTCTAAGAAAGTCTAGCTAAAGACTATAAATTAAGTGCTTTTGGGAGGCAACCCAAATTTCTAACTTCTTTATTTATTTATTTTTTCTAGTTTCCAAAAAAAAAAAAATTTAAAAATACAAAATTTTTTTTTTTTATGTTTTCTGTGATTAGTTTCTCATACTTGCTTTTAGTTGTTTCATGATGGTTTATAGGAAACAAAGAGGTGGAATGCACATCCTACTTACAATTTGAAATCCACTTTTCTATAAGAGGGAGTATTTTTTTCTTTTGAGTTGTTTCTTTGACACTGAGGACAATGTTAATTGCAAGTTTGGGGGAGGTTTAGTTTATTTTTTATTTTCAGTCATTTCTTTTGTGTTTTGATGAATAAATTTAAATTTTTTTTGATAAAATATGCTTATATTAAATAATTTGATGAAAGGCCAATGATTGATTATAATTGGTATTTATAGACAAGTTATTAAAGTATTTCAGGTCAAGCAACTATTTTGGGGTAAGAAATTAACTTTTATTAAGATTATGTTTTGCTTTGCTTTGCATTATATTGATTGCATTGAATTTGTGTATGCTTACTTAGAGAGGGCTTCTACACATTTTTATCTTCATTTGCCTCACCTATCTTAGAACATGTTTTTGTAAACTTTTGAGGTGAAATTTTGAATTCATTTTGAAAGAGAGATATGATTTAGGCATTATTTGTTTAACATGTTACTTATATCCACCCTTATTTTAATTTTTTTTCTAGTTTACCCCTTTGTGCCTTGATAATTTTAGCTTTCTTTTCTTTGTTAATTAACCTTAATTGTTATTCTTCACCCTATTTGTGAGATAATTTTGTCAAGTTTACATTCTAATGAAGAAAAGGGAATTATTGAAGTTTTAAAAGAAAATAAGGATCTCTAATATCTGAGAGTATTATTCATTATAAAAGATCACCTTCTGCTTAAAATAAGTTTGGGGAAAAGTAAGAAAATTAAATAAAATAAAAGTTAGTAATTCTTGCTTATCTTTAGAATAATGTTGTTGGCGAAAAAAAAAAAATATATATATATACAAAAAAAAAAAAGAAGAAAAAAAAAAGAGGGGGGCTTAAAAGAAGAAAACATTGAAGAAGAATGGTACTTATGATAAAAGGGATCCTTCATTAATTTAATCCCTTTATTTAAGCTATTGATTTTCTTTTGTAAACTTGGCATAATTATCTTACTTTTTTTCATTTAGACTTTTCTTTGTTTAGCCAAAATACCTTGTGTTAGCCCTATTACAACCCTAGTCAAGACCTATTGATCTCTCTTGATTTGTGAATTCCATTAGTGGAGATTGTTTGCTTTAATATGCTTATGAGATTTGCACATCTATTTTATATCATTTAATAGAGTTATTTAAAGATATTAGTGTGTATATGCATATATGAAGTGCAACAATTTCTTTGCAATTGATTTAATGTATAGTTATTCAAGGCATGATTAAGATGAGGATTATTTTGAACCTGAGATAAAAGCTTCATTTGCAATACTATTGATATGTTATTTGTAAATATTAATTTTTTTGAGACCTTTAAAAAAAAAACTATTCAACATAAGCACGCGAGGATTAAATTTCTTTTTTGTGATATTTTATTTTTCTTTGAAGTAAATAGTTGAAAATTTAGAGTTTTAAAGGTGTTTGTGGGTATCACCATTGGAAGCCCTCACGAGACTATAACTCATCCTCTATGGGACACCTAGAGGTTTAAAGGCTTGTTGCATATGCTAAATGCAATCGTAATTTCCAACGAAAGTGGACTAGTTTAGATTTTGAATTTTATTTTGCTTGAGGATAAGCAAAAACTTAAATTTGGGGGTGTGATAACTCTATATTTTTAGAGTTATTTTATTTGTTTAAACTTAAATTTTAGCTTAGTTCTCGAGAATACAATAATATTATTACTTATTTTTAGAAATAAATAGTTATACAATTTATAAATAAATTATAATATATTTTTAATATTTTTATTTTATTTTCGCAGATCAAAATGATGTCATAATGATACAGTAATATCATGACTCAGGCGATGATGCCATTTTATAAATGATGCAGACAATGATGTCATTTTATAAATGATGTAAGCAATGATGTCATGAAATTAATGATGCAAGAGATGATGTCATGAAAATAATGATATAATCAATGATGCAACAATGTTGAAAATGAAGATGGAATTTGCCTATAAATAGGCATTACCTCCCTTCTCCAAAATCACATCTCAAAGTAGCAAAAAATAGATGTAGAGAGAGTTACAAATATTTTCTTAGAGTAGATTTCTTTTATTGTTATTTTGATTAAGAAGAGGAGTTTTTGGAGCTCGAGTTCATCAAAGATTGTATCTCAAAACAAGTTCTTTCTAAACTTTATTCTTGAATTTAATTATAAGTTGTTATTATGTTTGTTATTTTGATTGTTAATTTAATTATTTCTTGTTGTTATTATGTTTGTTATTTTGATTGTTAATTTATTTATTTCTTATTGTTATTATATTTGTTATTTTGATTGTTAATTTAATTATTTCTTCCTTCTCAATTATGAATAGCTAAATTTATTTTTCTAGGATTTAGATGTAATCTTTTGATTTGCATATGATTATTTATATTTAATTGATTGGGTTGATTGTTGGAATTAATCTTTTATCTTGGAACTTAATGCTTGTAATTAACTGGCCATTAATTGCATGATTTAAGATATTGTGTGAAGTAGCGAGAGTGGAAACACAATATTAGTTCATTAGGATAATTGACCTAAGGAATGTATTGCTTAGAGATAAGAATACTCCTTTGTAATTATTAAAAGGATTTCCATAAAACTTAATGGGTTTGTGTTAATTACTTATGATCACGAGAGTAGACATAAGATTAATATGAGCACACATGTTGTATCTTGAGAGAGAACATCATAAAATTTAGGGAAATCTAATCATTAATTCCAGCAAAAATAATCCAATATAGAGAATATAAAGAAATCATAGCTAATCAATTGATGAATTCTAAATCCTAGGCCTTTAACCTTCTTTTAAATTAATCATCATTTAATTTCTTTAATTTTAATTTTGTTTGAAATATAAATTCCCATAATTGATTTTCTAAATAATAGAATAATCTTAAAATTGGTACTTGACAAACCCTTCCTCGTGGGAATGATAATCACTCATCACTTTATTACTTGTAAATTATCTGTGCACTTGCAGAAATCGCGCAACAACATATATATATATATATATATATATATATATATATATATATATATATATATATATATATATATATATATATATATATAGCTACTGATTTGTATATTAAATTATTCTAAAATGATTTTTGTTTTAATTATATGAAAAATCATGGTTTAAACCAGGTTTTTGCATATTACTGTAATAAACGGAAAGTGCGAAAGATGAGAAAAATCATGTTTATTCTTGATTGTATGATTCGGCCTACCTTGGGAATTCAATCCCAATGTCTATAATTTTTATGTGATATATTTTAATGATTATTAACATGTATAATGAATGATAAATGATTAAATTGCATGTTGGTTGAAAGAATAACTCTAGATAAGTCTAAAGACAATAAAGTATATCTAGGATTTTCCTAACCCTATTTCTATGATGTGATTAATATGTTTATGTGATTAAGTGATATGGGAAATAAGTTTTATGATTAGTTAATGATCTTAAATGGATGATGAGATTGAATGTACAAAGTGGTCATAAGAGATAGGCATGATACTTGAAAGGCTACTTGATAAGTTGAAGGTGTTAAGTATGTTAAGCTGAATGCTAAATTGAATTGATATTAAAATCATGATAGATTGTGTTCGACTTTAGAAAAGTCTTGACATTAGTTATTTTGTGTTTTTCATGTGGGCCTATAAAGGCAAAGTATGCAAGACTGTAAAAGTCAACATGTTCTATGTAAGTGATGAGTGCACTTCTAAGTGTAACTCCAAGTGTATGTGAATATTATATGTGCATAGGGTAATGTAGGATAGGATAGTATAATGTTAAAAAAAATACTAAGTATCAAATTAAATATTATGTTAGAGCTTAAGGAGTAGTAGAAGTTTAAAAAGGGCTATAAGTAATAGGAGAAAAGGAACCACAAGGTGAGTAAACATCATGTGCAAGTTACAAGTGCAAGTTTTCATGTTATATGAACCCTTGATATCTTGAAACCTAAGTTCTTTTCTATTTTTAATTAAGACTATATGATTTCTTTATGAAGCTTGGTTGCCAAAGGATAATTTGTCCAAAACCATTTTTGATTATTCAATTATATATAGAACCTTTGTGAATTACTGTCTTACTTTATTTTCTTTCTAGAACCACACTGTTATTATCTTTTGCTCAACAAGTTAAACTGTTATTACTTTTATATTACATGTGATTGCATTCTTAAATGCTATTGTTACAATTGCTTGCCATTAGCTCTAGCTATAGTATTTATGAACCCTTTATGCAGAAATCCTCGTACAGATGCGGGTAATCATCGGTACCTATGCACATGGTCTTAACCCGATGGATAGGGGTAGTGTATCCACCTAAGCTAGAAGGAGCAGTTCTAGCCATGGGGCTTGATCAGTTCCATGACTCTTTATAAGTTACAAATTAGGAGTTAGAATTTGGTATAAGGCCATCTCCCTCTTGAGTGTATTAGCTAATAGCTGTCACTCTTTACAAGTTTATAAGTTATAAGTTGATTTCTATGAACCTTGCTTATTTGCAAACCATGATTTATGAATCTTGAACCCTTATAAAGGGAAACATGCTATTTTACAAGTGTTATTATTTACTCATTAAAATCATCTATCTCACCCCTTTTCCTTTTATGGTTTCAAGTGAGCCTTATGAGGAGGCAAGGTGATTGCTGAAGCAACCTACTCCACTTGGGAAATTCCCTTATCAAAGTCTATTACTATGCCATGTCATGAAGAGTCTCTAGATGCTTCGGGAGTCCTATTATGGAACTTTATGTTTGATGACTTATTTTTGGAGTCTTAAAAATGTTCATTTACTTTAGATTGTGTTTAAGGTATGTTTAACTATTCTTCTGCAACTTAAGATTTTCCTTTATAAAAGGTTTTGTTAAGTTAATGCATGAGGTTTGGTAAGATCCTAAGCAATGTTATTATATGCATAAATGGGTTCTACGAGCATGGGTGATCATATGTCTCCCCATGTTCTAGAACCATTGTATCTCTAAAATTGAGATGTGACGTATTCTTAGTTAAGCATATATATGGGGAGAAGTTACTGCCCTTGATGGTTCTAAGCCTTATGGGATCAATGGTGCAGTCCCACTCCTATTATAGTTCTTGTTATGTCATGATGGATAGTCCCTTTATGCCTGTTCCCTTTTTGGCAAAAGCAAAATTTTCTTATAACCTACAACTTTTAATTTTTTATATTATTCTAATAAACTAGCACACATGTATATTTATGTACATTCCTACACACCAAAGGATAACCCATGCCCATGCATTTTATTAAATTGATGAGACAGGCTCACTCACTTGTCTATAGTTTCAGGTGATTGAGTCGAAGAAGTCTAGGAAGAGAAAGCTGAGTTTTGAAAATACTTCCTTCTTAAAGCTTCCTTAAATGTATAATTCAAGAACATTATTTTACTAGTAAAGTGATTATGCTTAACTCTATTATTATTAGCTCCATGAACAATTAATGGGGATATGTATAATTTGGTAGTTTTATGAATGAATAAGTATGCTAGTTTTTAATAATTACTAATAATATGGATTAATGTCTATTAGGGTACATTAAGTTGATAGTGAGTTCTACGGGTTTTCGGTAGTCTTAAACCTACCCATGCTATAATACCATCACACCATTAAATTTTGGAATGTGACAGAAAGCTTCTTTAAACTATAGTCTAAGAGGTTTAATGTCATACTTCTTCTTCTTTACCAATGTGAATTAGCAGGTAAGCGATTATTTTATTTTTTAAATCAATATCCTTGTAACTTCCCACTAATAAGAGGTTTCCAAATCCATTTAAAATTTCAAATAGTAATATCTAAATATCATTACTTATATTGATTAATTATTTTTTATAATTAATTAATTTCAAATTCATCTGTCATGAGTCTACCCCGAATCCATATCCAATTATTCCAACATTATTGATTAATAACTTTTTAAAATTTAAGATTTTTTACCTTATAAGTTCAAGAAACCATAAGTCTAATCTAAAAGTATAAAGTAATGAATGATGAGACCAAAAATTGTATCAAGTCTTGACATCTTGTGAGGCATCGCCCGAGTATCAATCTAATTTGCTGAGGTGTTGAAATGCTCATTGGAAGAAATATCACAATTAGAACTCACTATGAGTTCAACAAATTGTATTTTGTAAATTGTTATTTGCAAAAGAAATCACTATTTTAATTTTGTTTATTTCATTTGGGAAAATTAAAGGAAAAAACCCAATTTGATTGACTTCAAAATTGTACAGTTCATCCCAAGGAAAAGCATCAGTCTTCGGGTGACCAAAGAGGGCTTGGGGACTAGGTTTTGGTTAAAACAATTTATGGAAATTATTTTAGCTTAAACACAAAGTAGCTTTTGTAAAAAAAAAAAAAAAAAAAAAAGAAGTTTTTATGTATGCATGAACATATATAACATGATGTATGAAACATATACTATTTGTGCACTGCATGGCAAATATTAAACAATGGCAATAATAAAGCGAGGTAAAAGAAATCTAATTAAAACTATTACAAATCAAAATGGTCAAATTATGAAATCTTTCCTCTAGCCCTTTTGAGTTTTAGGAAAAGTACACTATCCTCTAAACTAATATAAACAACTAAAGTAGGTAACAGTAACAATCTAAATAATTATAATAAAGAAAATAAAGAATAACAAAAAAGAAAATTAAACTTTTTATTTTTATCTAAGAAAAAAAAACAATTTTAGCCTTAGCTATGTAAAGAAGTTGATAGAGAGAAAAAATTGTTAATTGTAGTAGAGTTGATGCCTTAAAGTTTACGTGCTTGTATATCCCTTTGAATTGGAATCAAACCTACGCAATTCTTCCTTTTGGCGAATGAGAGTTTTTATAAGCCATAGCCTTTGTTATCATATTTTGATTGATTTTAAGGGCTTCGAGATTTGTTAATTAGATCATATTTTAGTTAATAAAAATTAGAAAAATTTTTCTAATAGGTTTGAGCATCATAAGATTCCAAAAAGGTCAAGTAAAAAAGCTTGATCAAAAAGTCCCCTATCAGGTCTTTCAGTAAAAGTGGTGCAGCTATCTATTTTGGATGGGATACTTCTCCTTCCATAAGGAATGCGTAGCTAAGGCTTCAAAAGATGTGTAAGGACTTAAATAAGCCTCTTGGAGATCTAGACTTAGACTGCAACATGGGCACAAATCTCCTAAGTCTAATTTTTACCTTTATCAATGGCTTTCATATTTCAATAAGGGAGGACTCTTTAGGAGGACCTTATTGAAATATACTTTATTGAATAGACCACTTCAAGTGAAATTAAATTTTTCCTCTTTGTCAGCACAAATAATTCATTGGGGAGGTTAACACGAAGATGACATGCACCACTTTATGCTAAATAAGGCTTCATTTAATGTAAGTGCATAATGACAGCTATCTTAGACACATGGCTGGATCTGGACCATTCCTGTCATATGTCTGACATTAATGCTCATCATTTGGGTAACCATTCAAGCACCATTCTAGGTCACTGAGGTCAAATGCTTAAGAGTTTAGCTATTTAAACTCATCTTTTTCTTCATTTGAGATTCTACTGTCATTTTGTTTTTAGAACCTTTCTTGCGATTTCTGTAATTTTCACCATTTTTATGCTGTCAAGGTTCTAACTTTCTTCCTTTATACTCTTCCTTAATCATCACCTTCTTACTTCAAAAATGGCACTTGCTAAGACTGATTTTCAAACTGTCATGCTTCGAGCATGGCATGATGTCACTTCTATCACTTGAGAATGTGACTTTACTAAGTTTGAAAAGAATTTAAAGCATCTAGATCAGGAATTTGGGCCTTATATTCCTAAGGAAAATGAAAGGATATTCCTTGACCCCTTGAAGGATGCCACAGGTCTGATTGAGTTACCAAAGCACTATGCCCACTATGCCTTCTTCTTTGTCAGATGGAATTTGGCTTAAGGTGGTCCTCACTCCATTCCTGGTGGAGTGCTCCAACTATTTTAGGGTAATTTTGATGACACTGCATCTGAATGCTATTAGAGAAATGCATTGCTTTGAGGTCATCTCCATAGCTATAACAACCCACACCCACCATATGAGTTTCGTGATAATTTACTTGAATTTAAAACTATTATGACAAAGTTTGTGTTTTATAAAAATTCATGATATATATGATTGGTGAGTAAGTGGCATGTTAGATTAATTCTAATATGCATAATATGAAATTTAATGTGAAATAAGTGATTTATGTGAATTACATGTGCATAAATTAATTTATTGCATATAAAGTGAATTTTTGAATAGATGATAAATTCTCAACTCTATTAAAATTTATTTCATAATTATTAACATTATGCTTAATTCTAAGGTTTTCAAATTTTAGAGTTTTCATATATCTAGCTCATCTCTTAGATTCAATGTTATAAATGTCATTTGTTAAAGTTATAACTTAATGTTAAACTCTAATCAAATGAAATCTAAGGAAGAATCAAATATTAGAATTCTTACCTCAAAGGTCTCCCTTAGATTTCCAACTAAAAGTTTTTCCAAATCAATAATGAATGAAGGTATTTCACTTAGATTCTTAAAATATCTTATTATCTTGGTAAAAGAATGAAGAGGGTTCGAAGGGATTAGAATAGTTTAGGAATGGAAATGAAGAATGATTTTTTTAGGACTAAGCTACTCCTTTTATAAACCCTGATGGATAGCAGGCATTATCTCGAGAAATAGGCGTTACTCATTGGGGTTTGAAAATTTGAGCATTTCGTTAAGCTTATTAATGGGAGTATTGCAATTATCACTAGCATTATAGGCCACTGTTCACGTTATAGATCTTTCATTCTGTTATGGGAGTTACTCTTTTGTAATGGGAGTGAATATGCTTTCAATTAGCTACTACTTTTTATTAACCATCATTACTCCTCATTCACATTCATGACCTAATAGATAACTGGCATTACATATAAGTAATAAGAATTTCTACTTTGAAGTTAGCAAAATCAGAAAGAACATAGGTCTTAAGCCCAAAGTTCATTCAAGCACATAATATGTAACTTGTATATACACATGATATTCCATTCATAACTCATCCACATGATCAATAAGAAATATATATGAACTTGAGCATTACAAAATCTCTACATTTCACATTTAATCCATCATAACACTTAGGATTCACTTGACTTAAAATGCAAAAAATTTGTAGTCAATCTCACATCATAGTACTTATCATACCTCACTGATCTATATATTTGTATATAGTTATAACATGAAGTTAGGGTGTTATATGGTGTATTAAGCTTCCTATTCATGATAAATTCTCAAATTGGTGATATAAGTTTATAGATCTATTTGGTAGTCTACCTTATTGATTATGTATATTTTTACATTGATATCATATCTAGAATATCCATTGGGTTAAGACCATTTGCATAAGTTTCAATGATTACACACATCAGCACAAGGATTTTGCATAAAAGGTTCATGGGTACCATAGCTAAAGTTAATGGTAATCACTTATAACAATAGCATTTAAGAATGTAATCATATGTAACACAATAGCAATAGCAGTTTAACTTGTTGAACAAAAGATAAATAACAGTGTGGTTCTAGAAAGAATATTAGGTAAGGCAACAATCACAAAGGTTCTTTCTTATTATAGAATAATCAAAATGACTTTAGAACAATTGTCCTTTGGCAACCTAAGTTTAACAAAGAAGTGATATAGTTATAATAGAGAATAGAAAGGTACTTGGGTTTCAAGAATCTCAAAGGTTTACATAACATGATAGCTTGTACTTATAACATTAATCTAATGTTTACTCACCTTGTGGTTCCTTTGCTCCTAGTACTTGTAGCCTTTAAACTTCTAATAATCCTCAAGCTCTATCATACATTATAATTAAATACTTAGCATTTGCTTAACATCATGCTATCCTATCCCATAACTACCCTATACATATATAACATTCAAATCAACTTGTAGTTGCACTTAGAAGTGCACTCATCACTTGCACATAACATGTTGACTTTCAAGTCTTATACACTTAGCCTTCTTAGGCTCATATGAAATCACATTATAACTATGACTTTTCTAAATTCAAACACAATAGATCATGATCTTAATATCAATTATATTTAACATTCAACTTAGTACACTTAACACCTTCCATATATATCAACTTAGCAAGTAACCTTAAAGAGTCATGCTTATCTCTTTTGACCAAATCATACAATCAATTCCATAGTCAATTTGGGGTTATTAATCCATAATTAACCAATCATAAGGCCTAACTTATATGCCACTTAATCATATACACATGTTAATCATAAAATAGTAGTAGGTTAGGAAACCCTAGGTAGGCCGAACCTCTCTAGACTTTGTCTAAAGTTACTCATTCAACCAACATCCAATGAAATCATTTACCACTCATATACACATGTTAACAATCATTAAAACATATCATATGAAAATTATATACATTGGGATTAAAATCCTAATGTTGGCCCAATGCATACTTTTATGGAAAACATGAATTTTCTTACTTTTCGCAGTTTTCGTTCATTGCAGTAATATGCAGAAACATGGTTTAACCTAATATTTTTTATGTAAATATAAAAAAAAATCATTTTAGAACACCATGATGTTGGAATTGGCACCCTTTTATATTATACACATGAAATTTTTCCAACTTTAGTTTTTAGGGTGAAAACCATGAATTTTCTTGCTTCCCATACTTTTCAATCATTATAGTAATATACAGTAATGTGATTTAAATTAATATTTTTCATCTAAACACAACAAAATCAGTTTAGAACACTTCAATAAGCAAATCGACAGCCCCCCCTTATATAATTACATTAAAATTCCAACTTTGAGTTTAATATATGTACGGTTTTGGCAAAATTAAAAATTTGCCATTAATGAGTTAGGTTAGGAGTGTTTTGGTGTGTTGGACTTTGGTGAGTTAGGCTTTTTATTTTATTTATGGGTTGATTATAGGTAATTAAAAATAGAATATTTTTCTTATTATTTTCATTGAAATTCCCCCCTCCCAAAAATATTTAAAAATTCTCATAAAAATCATTTTATGCTTAAAAATCAGTTTGTGCATGAAAATTCGGTTTATGTGCAATAAGTCATTTTGTGCTTATACAGTTCATATAAATCACTTATTTCACAATAATAATTCATATTATGCATATTAGAACTAATCTAACATGTCATATACTCATCAATCACATAACACATGAATTTTGATAAACACACATTTTGTCATAATATCTCTAAATTCAAGTAAATTGTCACGAAACTCCTAGGGTAGGTGTGGGTTGTTACATTCTCCCCCTTTAAATGAAATTCATCTTTGAATTTAAATAGTTACTCATATGTTCTCTAAAACTAGGGCTACTTCTATTGCATCCCTTCCTCGGCTTTCCAAGTACACTCATCCATTCTATGATTATGTTAGTGGACCTTAATCATAAGTATCTCCTTGATACATAAATTTCTTCCCATCCTTAGTTTGAAACTCTACTTGCTTTTCTCTATGGTCAATATGAGCTCCATACTCATATAGCCAGTCCATTCCTAAGATTACATCAAATTCTAGCACATCAAGTTCTAAATAATTCCACAGGAAGTTTTCATCCATCTATGGCTACCTCACAGTCCTTATACATATGTTTCATTTCCATCATCTATCCTAAAGGAGTTGATACTACTAAGCATCCATTCATTAATTCCTTATTTCTACCAAAACTCTTAGCAAGATATGGAGACACAAATGAATGCATAGCACCAGAATCAATCAAGCATCTTGTACTAGAAGTATGGATGGGAAAGATACCTTCTTCTTTTAAATCATCATAGATTAATATTCTTTTTTTGACTATACTTTATATTTACATAAGTGACAGAGAAATCCCTAGCTTTCTTATTGTTCTAGTCTATATGGCAACATCTAAGCCACAAATTTCTTAATATAATTCACTTACTTCGTACTATATACTTATGTATATATAATGTAACTGATTTATTTCATTCTCATACTGATCATTAGTAAACTTCATTTCTCTTCTTATGGCATCAATCACAATCATCATTTAATAATTCCATATAATTCACATATCAAACCATTGTCACCTATAAGCATTTCATACAGCATAACATTATACAAATCAATCATTAATCTAAATTGGATCAAAGCTTAGTCAACTTCTCTTTCTAATCCTTTTAACCCGACTATCAAATTATTATACTTACCATGTATTTAATATGGGCACCCATTATATAATATCACATCATAAGACACATATCATATAGCATATATCACATATCATGGCATTTATCATGTACCCTAATCATGTAACACATAACTTATAGCATAATAAGCTCTCCTATAATCTAAAAATCAATCATTTTATAGGCAAATAAGGAATCAATCTACATTAAGTTGCTAAGCAATCAAATAATATTATTCGCATCATATAATTCTTATACCACTGAGCCAATATTTTTCAACTACCAGCTCACATCTCAATTGTGCCCCTCGTTAGGGCAAACATCAAGTAACCTCCAGGGTATCTCAGGAAAATAATCGATAAGAGGGTAATCGGGCACAATGTGACCAAACCCACTACAAGGAAATCCTTATCTGACATGCAACACATCAAAGACAAGGTCCTAGATGGCAAGTGACAAAAATCTCTAGGTGTGTGGTCATCCATTTGCTTAATATCTTTGGTTTTAAGCTGCTCTACGTCCTCCCTCAAAGCATAAACCAAGGACCTAAGATGTCAATTTTCCTCCATCAAATATGAGTAATCACTCTCTAGTTTTTGAATCTTACCATAAACCCAGTCATTGTCTAGGCACTCCTCAGGGTCCCCTCATTAGGAGTTTTCTTTCTCTTAGGGTAAATTACAGGTATGACTTTCTCGAACATCTTTGGCCAAGTCCTCTTATAGGTCACACTGTGTGCTCTAGGTCCGGGTCCTTTAGCTGTGGTAATCTTCTTGGTCATCTAGTAAAAGAATTGTAAGGCATATAAACAATAGCAAGGAGTACTATAGCTTATTAGGATTTTGTGGAGCTATACTATCGATAGATTGCAATTGATATGAAAGGAAAATTCCTATGCTCTAGGATTATACTTAATCAACCCATTGACCAGACAAGTCTAAACTATACTTAAACTATAGCTCTGATACCATCTTTGTCACTAGTCGAATGGCAACAAAGGGTACCTAACCATTGCATTGATACCATCTTTGTCACATCCCAATTTTGAAAATATGATGGTCCTAGAACATTGGGAGACATAAGGTCACCCATGCCTATAGAACCCACTTATGCATATATAAACACTGCCTAGGATCATACTAAAACCAAGCATTAACTTAATTATCCAATAATAAGGAAAACTTTGACTAGTGGAAGAATAGTATTAAAAATACTTTAAATAGAATCCATATAAAAAGAACATTGTAAGACTCAAAATAAATCATTAAAATGTAACGTTCTAAAAAGAAAACTCTCCAACAAGGACTCTCAAAACATCTAAAAGAGACTTTCATATCACAGAATGATAATAAACTTAGACAAGGAAATCCCCCAAGAGCAATAGATTGCTTGAGCTATCACCTTGCCTCCTCATAATGCTCATCTGGAAACCACACAAGAAAAGGGTTGAGATACATGATCTCAATGAGTAAACAATATAGCTTATATAATAACACATATCCCTTAAAAGGGGCTCATAGCAGATAACTTATAGGTCACGATTCATAATTCATGATTCATAGTTCATGGTTCATTATTTGCAATTTAACAAGGTTCATAGAAATCACACTTATTATTTATAAGTGAAGGCCTACTCAATTCACTCGAATACACTAAGGAGAGGTGGCCTTAAGCCAAATTCTAACTCCTATCATGAAGAAGCGTGAAGCTGATCAGGCCCTAAGGCTAGAACCGTCCCTTCTAACTGAGGTGGATACTATGCCCCTATCAATCGGGTTAAGACCATGTGCTCAAGTTATAATGGTTACCCACATTGGCATGAGGTGTAACAACCCACACCTACCTTAGGAGTTTCATGACAACTTACTTGAATTTAGAGCTATTATGGCAAAATGTATGCTTTTATGAAAGTTCATGTGTTATGCAATTGATGAGTGTGTAGCATGTTAGATTAGTCCTAATATGCATAAGAATTATTATTATGAAGTAAGTGATTTATATGAAGTATGTAAGCATAAAATGATTTATTGCACATAAAGTGAATTTTCATGCATAAAGCGATTTTTAAGCATAAAATAATTTTTATGAGCATTTTTAAAATATTTTTAAATAAATATTTTGGGGGGAATTTTAATGAAAATAATAAAAAAAAATTATTTTTAATTACCTCTAATCAGCCAATAAATATAATTAAAAGGCTTAACCCACCAAAGCCTAACACACCAAAACACTCCTAACTTAGCTTATTAATGGCAAACTTGTAATTTTGCAAAAACCCTAAATATATAAGCTAAAATTCAGCCAGCCCTTTTGTTATAGCCACCATTCTATTATTCTTCAGAATTTTTATAGAAAAATTCTCTCAAAAACATTCTCTCAACTGAAATTCGCAAGGTGCCTTCAAACCTTGCGATTTTTTGATCATTTTTGTAAGTTTTTCATTCCTTTCAATCTATTATTTGATTTTTATGAAAATAACCATGAAAAATCTATTTGGAGCTGTATATTTACTACTTTATTTCTGTATAATTTAGGCTAGGTTAATTATTTGAAGGAGAAACTGATTTTGAACTGAAACCACAACCCTTTTTTCGTGAATCCTCCAAAGGTGAACCCAAAATCTCAAAATTGAAATTTTCATGCAATTATTCAAGGGGGGCAGTTGGTTTGTGCATGGATATATTCTAAATTGATTTTTATTATGTTAGATGAAAAATATTATTTTAAATCATATTTCTATATATTACTGTAATTATCGGAAAGTACGAAAAATAAAAAAATTCAGGGTTTTCATCCTAAAACACAAAAGTTGGAATTTTCATGTATAAAAACTACAAGGAGTTGATAATTCCTATTTTTATTCATTCTAAAATGATTTTTGTCATTCTTACAAGAAAAATATTAGTTTAAATCATGTTTTTGCATATTACTGTAATAAACGAAAAGCGCGAGAAGTAAGAAAAATCCATGTCTTACCTTGATAGCATGTATTCGGCCTACATAAGGATTTTAGTCCTAATGTCCATAATTTTTGTATGACATGTGTTAATGATTGTTGACATATATATATGAATGATAAATGATTTAATTGCATGTTAGTTGAATGAATAACTCTAGACAAAGTCTAGGGAGGTTCAGCCTACCTAAGGTTTACTAACCTTATTACTATATTATAATGAATATGTGTATATCATTAAGTGACAAGTGAAATAGGTCTTATGATGTGTTAAAAGTGAATTAATGATCTTAAATTGACTATGAGATGGATGGTATGATTTGTTCAAAAGAGCTAAGCATGACTCTTCAAGGTTACTTGTTAAGTTGATAAATATGTAAGTGTTAAGTGTACAAAGTTGAATGTTAAATGGAATTGATATTAAGATTGTGATATATTGTGTTTAACTTTAGAAAAGTTATAGTATGAGTTATAATGTAATTTTATGCGATCTTATGAAAGCTAAGTGTGTAAGACTTTAAAAGTTAACATGTTATATGCAAGTGACGAGTGCACTTCTAAGTGTAACTCCATGTTTATGTGAATGTTATATCTGCATGGGGTAGTTATGAGATAGGATAGTATGATGATTAAGCAAATGCAAAGTATTGAATTAAATATTATGTTAGAGCTTGAGGAGTAGTAAAAGTTCAAAGGGCTACAAGTACTAGGAACAAAGGAACCACAAGGTGAGTAAACATCATGTTCATGTTACAAGTTCAAGTTATCAAGATTTGTGAACCTTTGAGAATCTTGAAACCCAGGTTCTTTTCCATTTACAATTATGACTATATGATTTCTTTATTAAGCTTGGGTTGCCAAAGAACAATTGGTCCAAAACCATTTTTGATAATTCAATGATAATAAAGAACCTTTGTGAATTGTTCCCTTACCTTACTTTCTTCTTAGAACCACACAATTATTTATCTTTTGTTTAATGAGTTTAACTGCTATTGTTGTTATGTTACATGTGATTGCATTCTTCAATGCTATTGTTATAAGTGATTGCCATTAGCTCTGGCTATGGTATCTATGAACCCTTTATGTAGAAATCCTCATGTCAATGCAGGTAATCATTGGTACCTATGCACATGGTCTTAACCCGATGGATACGGGTAGTGTATCCACCTCAGCTAGAGGGGGTAGTTCTAGCCATGGAGCTTGATCAGTTTTAAGACTCTTTACAAGTTACAAGTTGGGAGTTGGAATTTGGTATGATGCCACCTCTCCCTTGAGTGAATGAGCCAATAAGCTGTCACTCTTTACAAGTTTATAAGTTACAAGTTGATTTCTGTGAACCTTGCTCATTTGCAAAACATGGTTTATGAACCTTAAACCCTTATAAAAGGATATATGCTATTTTACAAGTTTTATTGTTTACTCATTGAGATCATCTATCTCACCCCTTTTCCTTATATGGTTTCAAGTGAGCATTATGAGGAGGTAAGGTGATCGCCCAAGCAACCTGCTCCGCTTGGGAAATTCCTTTGTCAAAGTTTATTACTATACTATGTTATGATGAGTCTTTAGATGCTTTAGGAGTTCATGTTTGGGGAGTTCAAATTTCAAATATTTTTCATTTGATAATTCATTTGGAGTCTTAAATATTTCTTTTCTTATGGATTGTATTAAAAGTATATTTTAACTACTCTTTCGCAACTTAAGATTTTTCTTTTTATAAATGGTTTAATTAAATTAATACGTGAGGTTTAAGTACGATCCTAGGTATTGCTTATATGTATTTGAGTGGGTTCTAGAAGTGTGGGTGACCTTATGTCTCCCATGTTCTAGGACCATCATATCTCCGAAATTGGGATGTGACAAAGTTGGTATCAAAGCAATTTCTTTTTTAAATATAGTTTAGACTTGTTTATTTATTGCGTTGGTTCAGTATAATCCTAAAGTATAGGAATTTTCTTGTTATGTCACTTACAATCTATCGCTAGTATAGTTTCGCGAAATCCTAATAAGCTATAGTACTCCTTGTTATTATTTGTGTGCCTTATGATTCTTTTACCAAATGATCAAGGAGATTACCCCTACTAGAGGACCATGACCTAGAGCACTGCATGTGGCATATAATAGGACATGGCAAGAGATGTTTGAGAAAGTCATGTTTGTGATTCATCGTAAGGAAGAGAAGATGCATGAAGAAGAGGATCTTGAGGAGTATTTAGACTGCGACTGGGTTTATGGTAACATTTAGAAACTAGAGAGTGACTACTTAGACTTGATGAAGGAAAATCAATGTCTTAGGTCCTTGGTTTATGCTTTGAGTGAAGACGTAAAGCATCTTAAGACTAGAGATGTTGAGCAAAAGGATGACCATGTACCTAGAGATTTTTGTCACTCGCCATATAGGACTTTGTCCTCAATGGGTCACGCACTAGATAAAGATTTACTTTGCTATAAATGTCATGGTTTTGGTCACATTTCTACCAATTACCCTTTTATCAATTATACGCCTGAGTGACCCTAGAAGCTATCTGACATTTGTCTTGATGAGGGGCACAGTCGAGTCTTACGCTGGTGATTGATAACTATTAGCCTGGTGGTATAGGATTTATACAATGAATTAAGTGAATTATATTAAGAAATTTATGGCTTAGAAGTTACCATATAGACTAGAACAATAAGAAAGGTAGGGATTTCTCTGTCACTTATGTAATATCAAAGTATAGTCAAAGGAAGAACATTAATATAGTGTAATTTAAAAAAGGAAGGTATCATTCCCATTCAAATTTCTAGTGCAGGATGCTTGATTGATTATGGTGCTATGCATTTGTTTGTATCTCCATGTTTTGCTGACAGTCTTGATAGAAATAAGGAATTAACGAATGAACACTTAGTAGTGTCAACTCCTTTAAGAGAGGTGATGGAAATGAAATCAATGTTTAAGGATTGTAAGATAGCCATTAATGGACAAAAACTTCTTATAGAATTGTTTAGAATTTCATGTGTTAGAATTTGACGTAATCCTAGGAATGGATTAGTTTTACGAGCATAAAGCTTGTATCGACTATAGAGAAAAGTTGGTGGAATTTCAAACTAAGGATGGGAAGGAGTTTAGGTATCAAGGAGATAGGAATGAGAACCCTCCAAATTTGATATCAGCCTTAGGAGTAAGGAGGATGTTGAGAAAAGGGTGCCAAGCGTACTTAGCTCACATTGTCGATATGGACATAGAGGCTACTGTTTGAGGCAAAAGCATGTCAATGGTGGATGAATTCATTCGACCTGGAATACCACCAGATCGTGAGATCGAGTATAATATTGAACTGCTACTGGGTATGCAGCCTATATCGATACCACCATATCGTATGGCACCAGCAAAGTTAAAAGAATTAATGGCATGTCACATCCTAACTTTAGAGATATGATAATTCTAGAACATGGGGAGAAGACGTCTCACATCCTAACTTTAGAGATATGATAATTCTAGAACATGGGGAGACATAAGGTCACCCATGCCATAGAACCCATCTACACATACACAATTAATGCCTAGGATCATACCAAACCTCATACAATAAGTCATTTAGAACATTTATGAGAAAACCTTCAGTTGCAGAAGCCAATAATTAGATATCTCACATATAATCCATAAAAAAATAATATTTATAATCCAGTTGAAATCTTAGCAAAACATTTCAAATAAACATCAAAATAATTATTCCCGAAGCATCTAACAATAACCCCTCATATCATAGTGTTATTAAAGATTTTGGACAAGGAATTTCCTAAGCAGAGTAGAATACTTGAGCTATCACCTTGCCTCCTCATACAGCTCATTTGGAACCACACAAAGAAAAAGAAAAAGGATGGTGAGATAGATGATCTTAATAGGTAAACAATATAGCACATACATTAACACGTAGTCCTTTGAAAAGGAAACTCATAGCTTATACGCATAGTTCATAATTTATAATTCATGAATAAAGTTAACATTTTAGTAAGGCTTTCAATTAAACAAGTTTGTAGAAATCACACTTATAATACTTTGAGAGTGAAGACTATTGCTCTATCACTTGAACACATAGAAGAGATGTCGCATTAAACCAAATTTCAACTCCTATCACATGAAAAGCGTGAAGCTGATTAAGCCTCACGGCCAGAACTGCCCCTTTCTAGCTGAGGTGGATACATTACCCCTATCCATCATGTTAAGACCATGTGCATAGGTTTTCATAATTACCCGCATCGGCACAAGGACTTTTGCATAAAGGGTTAGAGGTACCATATCTAGAGCTAATGATAATCACATATGACAATAATATTTAAGGCAACAAAACAAGTATCACAATAGCAATAGTAGTTTAACTTTTTGAACAGCAGATACAAGCATAGTGTATTTCTAGAAAAAGTATAAGTTAAGGCGATAATCATAAGGAATTATCATTGGATAAACAAAAATGGTTTTTAGACCAATTGTCCTTTGGCAACCCAAGCTTTAAAAAGAAATCATTTAATTAGATTTTAGGATAGGAAGAACTTAGGTTTTAAGAATCTCAAAGGCTCATATAACATGATATCACATATTTGTAACATGTTATAATGTTACTCATACTTGTAGAATGAATACAATGTTTACTCACCTTATGGTTCCTTTGCTTCTATTTCACGTAGCCCCATTGAAACTCTAAAGCTCCTTAAACTCTAACATGATATTTAATTCAATAGTTAGTATTTATTTAATCATAATACTATCCTATCTTATAACTACTCCATGCACATATAACATTCACATACACTTAGAGTTGCACATATAAGTGCACCTCATCACTTACACATAACATATTGACTTTAAAAGTCTTGCATGCTTAGCCTTAATAGGCCTATATGAAAACACATTATAACTCATGTCTATACCTTTGTAAGGTTAACATAGTATCATTATCTTAATATCAATTCACTTTAACAATCATCTTAACACATAACACTTCCATATATGTCAACTTATCAATAACCTTTCAAGCATCATGCTTATCTCTTATGACCAATTCCTTCAATCAATCTCTTCATCAATTCAAGACCATTAATTCATTATTAAGTCATCATAATGCCCATTTCCATATTTTCCAATCACATTCACATTCTAATAATAACATAAGGTTAAGATACCTTAAGTATACCAAAGTGCCTTTAAGCTTGTTTAGGGTCATACCTTCAACTAACATGCAATTTTATCATTTGTTATACATATATACATGTCAATAATCATCAAAATATATCAAATAAAAATTATAGATATTGGGATAAAAATCCCGTGGTAGGTCGAATACATAATCAAGGGAAAAACTGAATTTTTCTTACTTTTCGTACTTTCTGTCTATTATAGTAATATATAGAAACATGGTTTGAACCAAGATTTTTTATGTAAACACAACAAAACTCATTTTAGAATATTAATCTACATGAATTGGCAGCCATGTGTGTGACATGTACATGAAAATTCTAATTTTACGTTTTAGGATGCAAAACCATGAGTTTTCTTGTTTTTGGTATTTTTCGATCATTATAGTAATATGCAAACAGATGGTTTAAATCATTATTTTTCATTCAATCATAGAAAATATCAGTTAATAACATCCACATGTATGATATGGTAGCCATAGGTAATAATTATGCATGAAACTTCCAAAGTTTAAGGCTTAGGGTAAAAATCATGAGTTTTCACACTTTCCGTTCATTACAGTAATATACAAACACATGATTTAAATCATTCTTTTCCATCCAAACAAAACAAATATAGTTTAGAATCACCCATACACAAATCAATAGCCTTATGTTTAAGAAATCATAGAATTTTACAACTTCTAAGTTCTAACACAAAAACCTTGAATTCCTTTATTTTCTAAAACTTTTCGGTCATTCCAGTAATATACAAAAATATGATTTAATTTAATATTTTTCATCAAAACACATCAAAAATTCATTTAGAATTCAATTATGCAGGAATTGCCCCTACCTTGAAGTGTTTATGCATAAAAAATTTAAATTTTAAGTTACAGGATTCACCTTTGGAGAAATCGCATGAAAAGGTTTGTGTTTTCGGTAGAGAATTAAATTTATTTTTCAAAAACTTACCCAAACAAAACTAAATATATAAAAATCAGTAAACAAATAGTTCAAAATAATTTTCTTATAATTTATTTCATAGAAATCAGATAGGAAATTGTTAAAAAAGAAAAACTTACAAATACGGGCGAGAAATTGCAAAATTGAAAGGTATTTTCTTAATTTCGTTAGAGAGAATTGTTTTGAGAGAATTTTTCTATCAAAATATAGAAAATTAGAGTGATGGCTACTAGAACATTAGGGCTGGCCAAAATTTTAATATTTAAAGGTAGGGTTTTGGCCAATTTCCACTAATACCCTTAATGAGCTAGGTTAGGAGGATTTTTGGGTAATAGGCTTTTAGGTATTTGGCCTTTTTATTTAAATTAGGGGTTGATTATGGTGATTAAAGTAAAAATATTTTTCTTATTATTTTATTAAAATTTTCCCCAAAACAGTTATTTAAAATTTATTTTAAAGTACTCATAAAATCATTTTATGCTTAAAAATTGCCTTTATGCATGAAAATTCATTTTATTTAAAATAATTTATTTTATGCTAAAGTACTTCATATAAATAATTTATTTCATAATAGTAACTCATATCATGCATATTAAAAATTAATTTAACATGCCGCGTGCTCATCAACACACATAATATAAATTCTCATAAAAGCACACGCTTAACCTTAATAGTTCTAAATTAGGCAATTTGTCATAAAAATTTCTAGGGTAAGTGTGGGCTATTACAAGATGCAATTGCATGACTTACTTGATAAGGGCTTTATTTGATCAAGTAGCTCACCATGGGGCACTCTAATGTTATTCATAAAGAGAAAGGATGGCTCATTCTAAATGTGTATCGATTATCGCCAGCTTAACAAAGTCACAATGAAAAATAAGTATCATTTGCCAAGGATAGACAATCTTTTTCATCAACTGCAAAGAGCTAGCTACTTCTCTAAGATTGACTTGAGGTCTAGCTATCATCAACTAAAGATCCATGGAGAAGACATCTGTAAGACTGCCTTTCGTACAAGATACGGTCATTATAAGTTCATAGTCTTACTGTCCAGTCTGACAAATGCTCCTGCTGCTTTCATGGACTTGATGAATTGAGTATTTAGACCATTTGTTGACAAGTTCATGATTGTGTTCATTAATGACATTTAGATTTACTCTAAGAGTAAAGAAGTGCATGAAGAGCATATGAGGATCGTGTTGTAGATGTTACATGATCACCAGCTATATGCGAAGTTGTTTAAGTATGAATTTTGGATGGAGTCTGCCAACTTTCTTAGGCATGTAGTAAGTAAGGAAGGAATTCAAATTGATCCTAAAAGAGATGAAGCAGTAGCCAATTGGCCACGGCCGACAATGATTTTTGAAGTTTGGGGTTTCTTAGGGATGGCAGGCTATTATCGTAGATTTATATAGGACTTCTCTAAGATAACATCACCATTGACTAAGTTAACAAGAAAACAAGATAAGTTTAATTGGGAGGAGACCTGTGAGGAGAGCTTTCACAAGCTCAATAGGTGATTGATATCAACTTTGGTTTTGGCTTTACCTAAAGGAGAAGAAGGGTTTACAATCTACTGCAATGCCTCAAGAGTAGGACTTGGATGCGCCTGAATGGAAAATGGTAAAGTCATTGCCTATGCATCACAGCAACTCAAGAAGCATAAAGTGAATTACCTTACTCACCACTTGGAATTGGCCGTAGTAGTGTTCGCTCTTAAGATTTGGAGACACTGTATGTATGGGACAAAGTGCGAGATATATAATGATCATAAGAGTCTATTGTTCATCTTAAGCCAAAA
This sequence comes from Reutealis trisperma, assembly GCA_947687605.1. Classification (NCBI taxonomy): domain Eukaryota; kingdom Viridiplantae; phylum Streptophyta; class Magnoliopsida; order Malpighiales; family Euphorbiaceae; genus Reutealis; species Reutealis trisperma. The sequence goes on along the minus strand of CANTUT010000183.1, from coordinate 1,351,873 downwards.
AGACCTCAACCTAAGGCAAAGGAGATGGGTCAAACTATTGAAGGACTATGACTGCCAGATTCTCCACCATCCCAAAAAAGTGAACGTCGTGGCGGATCGATGGGAAGCCTAGCCCATGTGACCATGTGAAAGAGACCAATTGTGAAGAAGTTAAAAGGATTGTTTAGTCAGGGCTTGAGGCTGGTGATTGGAGAATCATGAGCTTTAGTGGCTCATTTTTAAGTAAAGTTAAAGCTAGTGGAGGAGATAAAGGCTTCATAAGATAAGGATCCACACTTGGTTAGGATAAAGAATGAGATGAAGGAAGGAAAGAACACTGAATTCAAAGTGGTCGATAGGATTTTAAAGTGTAAAAAAATAGTATGTGTGCCTGATATAAATGGACTATAAGAAAGGATACTAAAAGAAGCACATTAGACACCTTATTATGCTCATCCTAGAACTACCAAGATGTATCACGATGTGAGAGCTAACTATTGGTGGCCTGGGTTAAAGAAGGATGTGGCTAAGTTAGTGGCATCATGCCTAACTTGCCAACAAGTCAAGTATAAGCTTCAATGACCCTCTGGACTGCTACAAGAGATTATGTTACCTGAGTAGAAGTAGGAGTGTATCATGATGGACTTCATAGTTGGGTTACCTTGAACCTCTAAAGGTTTTGACTTTGTATGGGTTATAATGCACCGATTAACAAAGTTTGCTCATTTTCTAGAAGTTAAGACCACATACTCTGCAGCTCAATATGTGCAACTATACATTGACAAGATCATGAAACTACACAGAGTACTGATTTCTATCATTTTAGATCGAGGCCTTTAGTTTACCTCAAGATTCTAGCAAACATTACAAGTAGCATTAGGAATGCAATTGGACTTCAGTACCGCGTTCCACCCTCAGATAGATGGATAGTCCGAAAAGATAATCTAAACACTTAAGGACATGTTAAGAATGTGTGTCCTAGATTTTGGTGGTAGTTAGGATAAGCACCTACCTTTAATTGAGTTTGCCTACAACAACAGCTATCATTTGTCAATCGGCATGGCACCATATAAAGCATTGTATGGAAGGCAATGTCGTTCTTCAATTTGCTATATTAAGCCTAGAGACAAGTATATGGAGATACTAGAATTGCTTAAAGAGACTACCAAGAAGGTAACTTTGATTCAAGATCAGCTAAAGACGACCTTCAGTTGATAAAAGAACTATATAAACCCTAAGAGAAAGGACGTACATTTTGCCATGGGAGATCACGTTTTCTTGAAGGTCTCCGTAATGAAAAGTGTCATGAGATTTGGCAAAAGAGGAAAGCTATCACCTTACTTTATTGGTCCTTTCAAAATCTTGGATAAGGTTGGAGAAGTGTCTCTTATACTTGCCTTACCCCCAATTATAGAGCATGTGCATGCGGTTTTCCACATTTCAATGTTAAGGAGATATGTGTCGAATCCATCCTATGTTCTATCGCCACTAGACATCTCAATAGATGAGCAACTATCCTATAAGGAATTACTATGGCCATAGTGGATCAAAAAGTGAAAAGGTTAAGGAATAAAGAGATACCCATGATCAAGGTTTAATGGTGAAATAATGGAATAGACGAGTGTACTTGGGAAGCCGAGAAGGAGATGCAGCAAAAACATCCTCAGCTTTTTGAGAGCATATAAGTAATTATATAAATTTGAGGATGAATTTCTTTAAAGAGGGATGGGAGAATGTAACAACCCACACCTGCCCTAGGAGTTTCATGATAACTTACTTGAATTTAGAGCTATTATGGCCAAATGTGTGCTTTTATAAAAATTCATGTGTTATGAGATTGATGAGCACATGGTATGTTAGATTAGTGCTAACATGCATAATATGAATTATTATTTTGTGAAGTAAGTGATTTATATGAAGTGCATAAGCATAAAATGATTTATTGCACATAAAGTGAATTTTCATACATAAAGCGATTTTTAAGCATAAAATATTTTTTATGAGCATTTTTAAAATATCTTTAAATAGATATTTTGGGAGAATTTTAATGAAAATAATAAGAAAAATATTTTATTTTTAATTAAGTTTAATTAGCCCATAAATAAAATTAAAAGGCCTAACTCACCAAAGCCCAACACACCAAAACACTCATATCTTAGCTTATTAATGGCAAACTTGTAATTTTGCAAAAACCTAAATATATAAGCTAAAATTTGGCTAGCACTTTTGTGATAGCTACCATTCTATTATTCTTCATAATTTTTATAGAAAAATTCATTCTCTCAACCGAAATTTAAAGGGCTATGAGTACTAGGAGCAAAGCAACTACAAGGTGAGTAAAAATTATGTTTGAGTTACAAGTACAAGTTATCAAGATTTGTGAACCTTTGAGAATCTTGAAACCTAAGTTTTTTTTTTCATTTACAATTATGACTATGTGATTTCTTTGTGAAACTTAGGTTTCCAACAGACGATTGGTCCAAAACCATTTTTGCTTATTCAATAATAATAAAGAACCTTTGTGAATTGTTGCCTTACCTTGCTTTCTTTCTGGAATGACACTGTTATTTATCTTTTGTTCAATGAGTTTAACTACTATTGCTATTATGTTACATGTGATTGTATTCTTCAATGCTATTGTTGTAAGTGATTGCCATTAGCTCTAGCTATGGTATCTACGAACCCTTTATGCAAAAATCCTATTGCCAATGTGGGTAATCATCGATTCCTGTGCATATGGTCTTAACCCAATGGATAGGGGTAATGTATCCATTTCAGCTAGAAGGGGCAGTTCTAGCCTTAAAGCCTAATTAGTTTCATGATTCTTTACAAGTTACAAGTTAGGAGTTAGAATTTGATATGATGCCACCTCTCCCTTGAGTGAATAAGCTAATAAGCCATCACTCTTTACAAGTTTACAAGTTACAAGTTAATTTCTTTGAACCTTGCTCATTTGAAAACCATGATTTATGAACATTGAATCCTTATAAAAGGATATATGCTATTTTAAAAGTTTTATTGTTTGCTCATTAAAATCATCCCTCTCACCCCTTTTCCTTGTGTGGTTTCAGGTGAGCATTATGAGGAGGCAAGGTGATCGCTCAAGCAACCTACTTTGCTTGGAAAATTCCCTTATTAATGTTTATAACTATGCTATGTTATGATGAGTCTCTAGATGCTCTGAGAGTTCATATTTGCAGAGTTCATATTTGGAATATATTTCATTTGATAATTCATTTGGAGTCTTGAATATTACCCTTCTTATAGATTGTATTTAAAGTATGTTTTAACTATTCTTTTCCAACTTAAGATTTTTCTTATAAATGGTTTAATTAAGTTAATGCATAAGGTTTAGTTATGATCCTAGGCAATGCTTATATGCATTTGAGTGGGTTCTATGGGAGTGGGTGACCTTGTGTCTCCCTATGTTTTAAGATCGTCATATCTTCGAAATTAGGATGTGACACGAGGATTTATGCATAAAAGGTTCATAGGTACTATAGCTAAAGCTAAAGGTAATCACTTATAACAATAGCATTTAAGAATGCAATCACATGTAACATAATAGCAATAGCAGTTTAACTTGTTGAACAAAAGATAAATAACAGTGTGGTTTTAGAAAAAATATTAGGTAAGGCAATAATCACAAAGGTTCTTACTTATCATAGAATAATCAAAATGGTTTCGGACCAATTCTCCTTTGGTAACTCAAGCCTAACATAGAAGTCATATAGTTATAATAGAGCATAGAAAGGTTCTTAGGTTTCAAGAAACTCAAAGGTTTACATAACATCTTAGCTTGTACTTATAACATGAAAATAATGTTTACTCACCTTGTGGTTCCTTTACTCGTAGTACTTATAGACCTTAAGGTTCTAATAATCTTCAAGCACTATCATACATTACAATTCAATACTTAAAATTTGCTTAACATCATGCTATCCTTTCCCATAACTATCCAATGCACAAATAACATTCATATAAACTTAGAGTTGCACTTAGAAGTGCACTCATCACTTGCACATAACGTATTGACTTTCAAGTCTTATACACTTAGCCTTCTTAGGTTCACATGAAATCACATCATAACTCATACTATGAATTTTCTAAAGTCAAACACAATATATCATGATCTTAATATTAATTCCATTTAACATTCAACTTAATACACTTAACACCTTCCATATATACCAACTTAATATGTAACCTTAAAAATTCATGCTATCTCTTTTGACCAAATCATACAATCAATCCCATAGTCAATTTAGGGTAATTAATCCATAATTAACACATCATAAGACTGAATTTACATGCCACTTAATCATATACACATGTTAATCATAACATAGTAGTAGGGTTAGGAAACCCTCGGTAGGCAAAACCTCTCTAGACTTTTTCTAGAGTTACTCTTTCAACCAACAAGCAATTAAATCATTTACCACTTATATACAGGTGTTAACAATCATTAAAACATATCATACAAAATTTGTAGACATTGGCATTAAAATCCCAATGTAGGCCAAATGCATACTTTCATGGAAAACATAAACTTTCTTATTTTTTGCACTTTTCGTTCATTATAGTAATATGCAAAAACATGGTTTAACCCAATGTATTTTATGTAAACATAACAACAATCATTTTAGAACACCATGATGTAGGAATCAGCACCCTTTTATATTATATGTATGAAAATTTTCCAACTTTAGATTTTAGGGTGAAAACTATGAATTCTCTTGCTTTTCGTACTTTTTGATTATTACAGTAATATACAAAAATATGATTTAAATCAATATTTTTGATCTAAACACAACAAAAATTATTTTAGAACACTTCAATATGCAAATTGAGTTTTAGGGTTCACCTTTGGTGGATGTGCGAAGAAAGACTTGTGTTTTTGGTCAAAAATCAGTTTATCCTTCAAAATAATCACCTAGGCCAAATTTAACCAAAAGGAAAATAGTAAATTCAAATCTCAAAATATTTTTCTCATGATTAGTTTCATAAAAATCAAATGGTAGATTGGAAGAAGAGAAAAACTTATGAAAATGGTCACGAAATCACAAGGTTTGACAGTACCTTGTGAATTTTGGTTTAGAGAATATTTTTGAGAGGATTTTTCTATAAAAATTCTGAAGAATAATAGAATGGTGGCTGCCAAGATCAAGGTTGGCCAAAATTTAGGTTAATATATGTAGGGTTTTGGCAAAATTACAAGTTTGGCATTAATGAGCTAGATTAGGAGTGTTTTGGTGTGTTGGGCTTTATTGAGTTGGGCCTTTTTATTTTATTTATAAGCTGATTATAGGTAATTAAAAATAGAATATTTTTCTTATTATTTTCATTGAAATTCCCCCCCCCCAAATATTTGTTTAAAAATATTTTTAAAATGCTCATAAAAATCATTTTATGCTTAAAAATCACTTTGTGCATGAAAATTCACTTTATGTGCAATAAATCATTTTATACTTATGTACTTGATAAAAATCACTTATTTCACAATAATAATTCATATTATGCATATTAGAACTAATCTAACATGTCATATACTCATCATTCACATAAAACACGAATTTTCATAAACACACATTTTGCCATAATAGTTCTAAATTCAAGTAAGTTGTCATGAAACTCCTAGGGTAGTTGTGGATTGTTATAGCTACCATACTTAGAATATTTATGTAAGAGTTTATAATCCATATATAAACATTCAAATAACATCTCCCAAAATAAGATAGTTTAATAGAATGATCCTTAGAACTCTATATAGTACTTTAGATTACACAACCATAATTGTCAAAATCAATCATCAAGGGGCAGTAAAGGATAGTGGCTTAGAGGGCTACCTTGCTAGATTGTCTAGCTCTCTTAAAAAATGTAAACCACTAAAAAGGTGAGATATACTCAGTAAAGACATAATATCTTAATATAATATGTTGGCAGATATAAGAAAGGTATAAAGTGAATTAATTTATAATGGAAAGTAACTCGTGTAATAATTTAGCAGAAATCAAATTGGAAACTATATACTTCCCTCATATAAGTAAATAAAGTAGCTATTAATACCTTACTTACTCTTTCACATGATATAGTGGAGTGTGAGACTGATAAGATCTTATGGCTAGGACTGTTAAACCCTTATAACTAAGATCCAAATGCTCTCACCCTATCTATGAGCTTTTTACCATGTTTATAGGTCTGATGTATAACCCTACATCATTTGGGATTTTTATTTTAATTATAACACATATATATAATATAGCATATAATGATTGCATATACAACACATATGAAAGATATAATTCCTTATGACTTTAATATTATTTAATGGTAATCTCATATAGTAATTTAGGCATCAATTGGTTTTGATAAGGACATGCAATTATCAATAGACCAAAGGCCAACAATAAGTAATCCTAGCTTAGCAAAGTAAGGTATCATTTGAGTACGTAGTACAAAGTAGATAAGTATATGCTAGGATTATAGGGTTCTCGTGTGGATATCAAATGCAATGAATAAGGATGCCCATATTACATTAACATATGATATACTCTCCTTATCTCTTTTGCTCCTAATTACTAATACAAATGGTCTAGATGCTCATCAGCTTCAATAAGACCTTCTCTTCCTTTATCCTCTACAAGTAACCATTATACTATTCATATTACACATAGCATCATATATTCAAGTAACATAAGTCTAACCTTAGCCCACTACATCATAAATAACCTACAGCAACACCAAAAAAATATTGCATTAGGCCTAAGGCAACACTTTTTAGGTGTTGCTATTTTACCCATGGTAACACTTTCCTTGATCTAATGCAATATTAGTGTTTTAATCTCTTGAGTTAGTGCAATAGTTTTGCCAAAAAAAAATAAATAAATAAAGCAACACTTTTCAAGAGCAAATGTAACACATTTTAACACAAATATTTAGAAACAATCTTTTTTCCAAATGCAACAAATTTTTTTATCCAATTATCTAATGTAACATTTAGCAACACCTTATAATCCAAATGCAACACCTTTTTTATTTAAAAATCCAGCACTTGTTTAGTCTAATTGCAACACTTGTTTAGCATAATTGCAACACTTTATAACACATGTGCAACACTTCGTTATACATATATATGCAACACTTTTTTTTTTTTTAGCGTAAAGCAAAATTTTCTTGAAGGAAATGCAACATTTTTTAAACAATTGAAGCGCTTTTTACAATTAATGGATCAAAAAGTATAATCATTAAATTAAATTGGACCAAAATATAATATAAACACCATCATAATCATTCAAAAGTATCATAATATTCAAGGTCTCATAATATTCAAAATATATATCATAATCATTCAAAGACATAGCTAGAGAATAACAAAATCCTAATACTACATCCACACATTCTTCAATGTCAGTTGTAGTTCCACCTGAATATTGAGTATTTAGAAACTCTCCTTGATAGTGGAATCTCATAAAAAAAAAAACTCTTTATCTTTCATCCTGCAATGTAAGAAATAACATATTTTATTATATAAAATACAAAAAAAACATATTAGATTTGATTACCAGACAGGTAAGACAATATTCTATAGGCATATGGTCAACAAGGGCAAATTGAAAATTTTAAAGTTTCTAATAGTTGTATACATGAATTTTCTTTATTCAATTATTAACATAAAATTGATTAGATATACATGAATATAACTATTATAAAAATAACTAAATTATTTACTTTTAAAAGAGATATAGGAAGAGTTATTACATGTATTAATCTTACTTTTTCAATTAAGTGAAACTTAGACTATATCTATATTAATAAATGAGAAAATTCTCTTTTTAAATATTGATTTGATTTGAGAGCTAGAATTTGTAGCCTTATATTTTTAAATTACTTTGATACCATTGAATTGAAGAGTCATTATTAGGAAAAAAATTTATAGTATAATTTTAAGAATGGAATTTTGTTCTATATATATTTATTGATCATTGTATGGAATTCATATGAAAATTTTCAGGTAAGAACTTATGGCCGAAGCTTCTCTATAATCATGTTTACTTCTTAAATGCCTAACCAAAAATGCATATCAATAAAATTCCAACTGCAAGCCAATAAAGAAAACCAAATAAATTATAGTAATGAACATATGATTATATTAAATAATGAAATGACAGTCTAATAAGGTTTCAATTGGCATCACTCACTTAGATTCACAAATTGCCTATAATTTTCATATGCAAACAACTCATAATAGCATTTATCTCATATCTTAAATAACATTCATAATCATAATCGTTAGCACATAGTTGAAAGAATTTCCTTTTTAATCTAATTGCAAGTATAAAATCTAATATGTTATTTAAAAACACAAACTTATGGGCATATATCTGTGTATCCCTTACATTGAAAATCTAAATAAATATCAATACAAGCCATAAATTATATGCTTAGATTAAAAATATAAGAAAAGAGCTAAGAAATTGTACCTTTTTGGGCTAAGTAAATAGTCATAAAATGTATTCTTGCTCTAAATCACAACCATGTTCTTGTTAGTTACAGAATAAGAATATCCAGCAGTTGTCTATGATTTACTTCTGAAAAGCCCATTTAAATAAGGTTCTGCATATCCAAATCACAACTATAACCTTATTACAAGAAATTGGTGATCCTTTCAAGTTTGTCAACCCTGAAACAAAATTGAATGAACAATTTCCACAATAGGCAATGCTGGAAAATTTACTAGATCAAAGTTGAAATTAAGATATTCACAATTTTCACATGAACTTATCTCAATAAAACTAGCTAAATTTTTTGCACATTCCTATCCTTATTACTCACATGCCACATGGATAAAGTCCAAACCCTCTTGAAGACACATTCTAAGGTGGTAATAAGAGATGAGTAATTTTATGCCATAAATAAAAAGCATTCTCAATGTAAGACACAATGAAGTAAATCAGCCAGCCAAGATTACACCAAACTAGTTAAATTAACAATTAAAATATCCAGTGCATTTTTTTTGGTGTGCCGGGAAGTGGGGGGAGGAGAGAGTGTAAGGCATTTACCCAAGAAATGCTTCTTTTCAACATTTGTAATTATGCTGTTACACCACTTGATAATAAGAGGCTCCAATTCCTCAATGGTACATATCAACAGTAATTAAAATTTTAACACATTCCTCACTAGGTAGTATGACAACTTGAAAGCTCCAAGTACAATCTCTATTATCATCAATTCTTTAATTATAATATGAAGTGGCAAAATGACATCAACTTGTTAGTCTATGAATTTAAGATGAAGAATACTGAAATTGAGAAGTTCTAACAAATTTAAAAAACTTTAAGTGAAATTATAAAAATTGAAGATGAAAATAAACAAATCTACCTTTTTGCGAATGGGAATAAGTGAGAACGTTGGTGAACATGGAAATGATGAATAATAGAGATAAGATTAGTGATGGCAAACAGAGAGAGCTGGTGGCGATGAAGAGTATAAGAATTGGTGGTGGATCTATGTTATGGTTGAGTGAGAGGGATGGATTGTAACAACCCACATCTACCCTAGAAGTTTTCGTGACAAATTGAGTGAATTTAGGGTTATTGTGACAAAATGTGTGACTTTATGAAAATTCATGTGTGATGTGATTTATGGGTACATGGCATATTAAATTAATTTTAATATGCCTAATATGAATTATTATTATAAAATAAATGATTTAAATGAAGTGCATTAGTATGAAATAATTTATTTTTCATAAAATGAATTTTCATGCAAAAAGGTGATTTTTAAGCATAAATTAATTTTATGAGTATTTTTAAAATATTTTTAAATAAATGTTTTGGAGGAAATTTTAATGAAAATAATAAAAAATATATTTTATTTTTAATTACTTATTATCTGCCCTAAAATTAATTAAAAAGCCCAAATACCCAAAGGCCCACTACACTAAAACACTCCTAACCTAGCTCATTAAGGGTAATCTTGGAAATTATCCAAAACCCTACATAAAAATACCTAAAATTCAGCCAACCCTTCATTCCAGCAGCCATTACTCTATTATTTTATTATTTTGGCAGAAAATTTTCCCAAAATCATTCTCTCTACCGAAATTCACAAAACACCTTCAATCTTAGTGATTTCTTGACCGTATTCGTAAGTTTTTCATCCTTTCATTTTTCTATATGATTTCTATGAAATAAATTATGAGAAAAGTTATTTCAACTGCGTATTTACTAATTTTTATATATTTAATTCAGTTTGAGTAAGTTTTCGAAAGAGAAATCTAATTTTCTATCGAAAACACAAATCTTTCTATGCGATTTCTCTAAAGGTGAATCCTGTAACTCAAAATTGAAATTTTATGCGTAAACATCACTAAAGGAGGGCAATTCTACATCATCAAATTCCAAACTAATTTTTGATGTGTTTTGATGAAAAATATTGGATTAAATCATATTTCTACATATTACTGTAATGACCAAAAAGTTTCAAAAAACAAGGAAATTCAAGGTTTTTGTGCTAGAACTTAGAAGTTGAAAATTCTATTATTTGACAACTTCATGGCTATTGATTTGTGATGTTTAACATTCTAAACTGATATTTGTTTTATTGGGATAAAAATAATGATTTAAATAATGTGTTTATATATTACTGTAATGAATGGACAGCGCGGAAAGCACGAAAACTCATGATTTTCACCCTAAACCTTGAAACTTTAATTTTTCATACATAATTATGATCAATGGCTGCCGATTCATACATGTGGATGTTCTAAACTGATATTTACTATGATTGAATGAAAAATAATGGTTAACACCACCTATTTACATATTACTATAAAGACCAAAAAATACTAAAAATAAGAAAACTCATGGTTTTGCATCCTAAAACCCAAAATTTGAATTTTCATGTATGAGATATACCTACTGCTACCAATTCATATATATTAATGTTCTAAAATGATTTTTTTTATTACATGAAAAATCTTGATTCAACCCATGTTTTCATATATTACTGTAATAGACGGAAAGTGCAAAAAGTGAGAAAAATTCAGCTTTTCCTTTAATGGAGCATTCGGCCTACCAAGGGATTTTTATCTCAATATCTATAATTTTTATGTGATGTGTTTTAATGATTATTGATATGTATATATGTATGATAATGTCTTTTCATATGGACCTAGTAAGGCTAAGTGTGCAAGATTTTTAAAGTTAGCATGTTATGTGCAAATGATGAATGCCCTATAAGTGCAACTCTAAGTGTATGTGAATGTTATATGTGCATGGGGTAGATATGGGATAGGATATCATCATGATTAAATAAATAATAAGTATTGGATTAAATATTATGATAGAGCTTAACGAGTCTTAGAAATTCAAAGGCTATGTGAATTAGGAGCAAAGAAACCATAAGGTGAGTAAACATTGTATTCATTCTACAAGTGTGAGTAAACATTGTATTCATTCTACAAGTGTGAGTAAACATTGTATTCATTCTACAAGTGTGAGCAAATATTGTATTCATTCTACAAGTGTAAATAAACCCTATATTCATGCTATAAGTGTGAGTAAGTACTATAATCTTGCTACAAGTGTGAGTAACATTATGTTATGTTATAAATATGTGATATCATCTTATGTGAGCCTTTGAAATCTTGAAACCCAAGTTCTTCCTACCCTCAAATATGATTAAGTGATTTTTTTATAAAGCTTGGGTTGCCAAAGGACATTTGGTCCAAAACCATTTTTTTTATCCAATGATAAATCCTTGTGATTATTGCCTAACTTACACTATCGTTGTATCTTTTACTAAAAAGTTAAATTGCCATTATGATTATGATACATGTTATTGCTATCTTAAATGTTATTATTAAATGTGAATACCATTAGCTCTAGCTATGATACCTTTAACCCTTTTATGCATAAGTCCTCGTGCCGATGTGGGTAATCATTGAAACCTGTACACATGGCCTTAACCCGATGGATATGGGTAGTGTATCAACCTTAACTAGAAAGGGGTGATTCTAGGCATGCGAATTTATCAGCTTCATGGCTTTTAAGTGATAGGAGTTGGAATTTAGTTTAATGCCACCTCTCTTCTAAGTGTTCGAGTGATAGAGCAACAGCTTTCATTCTTTAAGTGTTATAAGTGTGATTTTTGCAAATTTGTTAAATTGAACCATTGTTAAAATGCAACTTGATTCATGAATTGAAAATCATGAAGTATATGTATAAGCTATGAGTTTCCTTTTTAAAAGAATATGTGTTAATGTATGTGCTTTATCGTTTACTTATTAAGATCATCTATCTCACCCTTTTTTCCTTGTGTGGTTCCAAGTTAACAAATGTGAGGAGGCAAGGTGATGGCTCAAGATTCTACTTCGCTTGGGGATTCCTTTTCAAATTCATTAATAATACCATGCTATGAAGTGTTGTCATTAGATGCTTTGGGAATATTTATTTACTTTTTTTTAAATGTTATTGAGTGAATTATGAATATTGTTTCCTTATGGATTATATATAAAGTGTCTAGTTACTATCTTCTGCAATTAAAAGTTTTCATATAATGTTTTAAATGAATTATTGTTTAAGGTTTGGTATGATCCTAAGCATGATTTATATATGTGTAAGTCGATTCTATGAATGTGGATGACCTTATGTCTCCTTATGCTCTGGGACCATCATATCTTTAAAGTTAGGATGTGACATGGATCTTTTCATTTGTGAGAGATGGCATCGACGGCAGAGCGAACTGTGAGTGTTGAGAGAGAGAGCTAGTCAGTTGTGAATCAACAGTGCCTTGTGAAGGGGAGAGAGTTGTGTCAATGGCGAGTGTGAGATAGGTCTTCGAAGGTCGAGAGAGGATGAGGAAGAAAGAGGATGGGAACCATTTTTTTTTTTTTTACTTTTTAACATTTATATATATGTATATACATATTTTTATAAGTAAATAAAAAACTCAAATAACAATATTTTTGGCACTATCTTTTTTTCCCTTTTATATATAGTTAATGGTAAGTTTAGTATAATATTTAAAGTATTATTTTATCTATTTTTAGATTTCAAAAACTCATATAAAAATTAAAAATTTTACAAAGAAAAGGTAAATAAATTCATTAAAAATTTTTTAATTAGTTTTATTTAAAATTATGTAATTTTTATATAACAAATTTTTTTTTTATTTTTTTTTAATTATACAACACTTTAAAGTGTTGTTTTTATTTTACAAGTCTTACATTACTTTTTTTTTAATTATTTTCAATAATGCAACACCTTAAAAATGTTGCATTTACTTTTTTTTTTCTACTTTACTAAAGTGCAACACTTTATAAGTATTGCATTAGCTAGAATGATGCAACATTTATATCAAAGTGTTGCATTAAATCTGGTCTAGTGCAACACTTCTAATAAAGTATTGCATTAATTTTTTTATTGTCCACTTTTTATCATGACTATTGCAACAATTTACATATAATGTTGCATTAGACCAAAATCAATCATATCCAAGGCAACATTTTTAGAGCAACACTTTCATTTTGTGTTGCTATAGGCCTTTTATGGTGTAGTGGCCTAATCCTAAGTCTAAATCTAACATACTAACTAATGTAAGCAATCTACCAAATAAACAATCATATCAAGTAATACCATTAAGATTAACTTACTCTCATATACATATCATCAAATATAGAGCACTAGGGCTCATACTCATGATATGGCCTAAGGTAGGTAAACTTCACATATCACACAAGCTATACATAATCAACACAATATTCATCATACATATACATATGCAAGCTTATTCAAGTATTCAAATCAAATTAGAGTACTTAGGCTCACAAGCCAAGTTATATGAATGGTCTAAGTGACTAATACTCTAATTCGCTTGTACAATCATGTCAATTAACATATCATATGACGCATATACACATAATTAAACTCAATCTTGCCATCAATTGAATTTAAGGACATCCAATTTCATAAACACTAATTGACCTAAGGCACAAATGTTAGAAAACTATCAATTCATTAATTAAATGTCAAATTGATTATTGAATTGTCAAATTGGCATACATATAGGCTCAATTCATCATCCAATTCAAATTAATTGCACTTGGCTCACCAAAACCCTAGTTAGTCAAAATCTACAAATTGGGGAAAAGTCTTAATTTGAAAACTAGTCCTTTAGTTGAACATTAATTAATCTAACTCATATAAAAAGGAACACAATTAGGCATTTAATTGAAATTAAATATCAAAAGGTAACAAATCCTAAATAGGCCAAATTGTTGAGAATTGGAGAAACCTTAATTTCTCTAATCAAATTTAAAATTAATCATGCAATTACTCAATTGACCTTCAATTAAACATAAATCATTGGTCAATTGAACCAAATCACCATACTATAGTGAAAACCTAGGTTGGCTGAAAATTAAAAAAAAAAAAAAAAGGAAAAACCCTCACATGCTCATTCAATGATAAAATTGACACTTAAAACCTTCAAGTAGCATGCTAATATACTTAATTAGATATTCAACATAGATTATCAACTGTGGAAACTCATACTACTTATGTTGCCAAAACCTAGGTTTTTAATTCATAGATTCAATGGCCTTTAGGCTGGATAATAACCTATATTCATGCATGTACTAACCCATATCCATCACATATTTAAATCAAAGAAATTTCCTTTCAAAATATTAAGTAGTCGAAGCATATATAAAGGGAAAGAAAGGAAAATGAAGAGCATACATAGGAGATAACTCAAGAATCATGCTTAGAAGGAAGAAAATAAGAGATTAATATTACCTCAGATTCTTCCTCTTCCTAAAATGGAAGGTTGGATAATTCAAGAATCACGCTTAGAAGGAAGAAAATAAGAGATTAATATTACCTTGGACTTTTCCTCTTCTTAAAATGAAAGGCTAGCCGAATCCTAATGGTGAGGAAAGGAAACCTTAGAGGAAAATGGTGGCTAGAAATGGTGCTTAGGTGGTTAGGGTTTTCTTTAAATTGAGAGAAAGGAAAAAGATGAGATAAAATAAAGGTGGTTGTTTAATTATATAGAAAATTGAGCTGAGACTTTGTTGGTGTTGGTGTTTTAATGAGGAATATTCCTAAAATATCTCAAGCATATTCCATATGCTTTATAAGATTCCAAGCGTGTTCCCTTTGCTAAATTAAAGATGCCATATAGGAAGATATGGTGTAGTGAGTGTATTGGTATTACAGAGTGAAATAGTGAGACACGAATGAGTTAGTGGAAATAGAGGCCCAAAATTCACTTTCCCATGCTCCAAACATAGTAAGATAGGTATGTAATATGAAAAACATCTCATGTCTTACCCAAAAGAGACATGAGGTATGTATATGAAAAAATCTCACTTTTTAACCAAAATAGACATTTCCATCCATTATGTGATGATGGGTGTCATGACCCACTTTTATGCCATGACGATCTTAGGGCATAGGGAGACATAAAGTCACCTAAACTTATAGAACCCTATTTAACTTATTACTCTTTACCATTTACCATGTTGAATCTTATCCCAAGATCAAAACCCAAGTGCTTTTCTTTTTATTGCTAACTACAATTTTGTCATTTTACATATTACCAAATGCCCATTAATACCATTTTCATATTCATCATGTTTTAATCTCCCATTTTATATTTTATGTTATCATCCATATGTTCATTACTTAATACACTAACATACTAATAATTACAGTACAATTGATATATATAAATACCATAACACATTAGTACTAAACCTCCAATAACCATAGAGCTTTAGATTAATGGTCTTCAGAGTCATATAACCAAAATTCATAATACTCAAAAATAGCAAAGGAACTTTGATGTGAAAGAACAAGGCTTGAAATTTACCTTGTTGACTTATCACTTGACCTAAAAAATTTAAACAACCAAGGAATAAGACAACTCAATGAGTATATAATAATATAATATAAGGTTGGTATGTGGGTCATTTATCAAGATTGGCTCATTGTGACAATGAAGCGATGTTAATCAAAATTGTTATAATGAATCAATTTCTCATTTAAGATGGAAACAATATCTTTAGCAGAAATAATAAATTCTTTGAAGCGGTGTGCTTCCCACATATAAATAAAAGAGTGGCAATATAAGCCTTGCTCACTCACACATTTCACATTATGTAATATTGATCAAGTCTTACGGTTAAGTGTTCTCCACTAATAGAGGTTAGGTACTCTCACCCTACCCACAAACTTATACAAAGTGTACAAGGTCCAATGTATTAGGCCACATCATAAATGTATTTATGCTTATCAATAAGCATCAATATAAAGGTTCATATAAAATTCACAATAAGGAATTCAATGATCACATTATGACGTCAACATGAAAGACTCACAATGGTCAAATGCCATAAAGAAGTATCATATCCAATGGCTTAATATTAAATAGGCAACTCATGCTCAATATGAAATTGGGATATTTCAATAAAGATGTTTTCATCAATAATGGTTCGTACAATATGGCATATGTCATGTTATATTATTAAGTACTCACTTTGGACTTGTTTACTCCTATTTAGATTTAACCTTGATGTTAGTAGTGCTCCTCTCACTCTTGGACAATATCCTTGTCCTTGTCTTTAGATTCTACACATTTTGCATTTCATTTACACATTAATCACTACCTTGTTTTGTCATTAGTTTAAATTTAGCTTAACTTTGTTAACACTTTTTGCCGTGTCTATTGTAGTACTAACTTATTAATTTAAGGTCAAGACATACTCTATATATATATATATATATATATATATATATATATATATATATATACGTATATATATATATACATATATATATATATATATATATATATATATATAGATATATATGTATATATATATATATATATATATATATATACCTATATATATATACATATATATATATATACATATATATACATCTATATATACATATATATATATATATATATATATATATACGTATATATATATATATATATATATATATATATATATATATATATATATACTAATTTTAACATTTTCCCTTAGTTGTTGTCCAAATGGCCAAATATATTCAGTTTAGAAAAGATAATTCTTTTCCTCCCAATTTCCCATTTCAACTTCATGTTACTAAATTAGAATCGATTTAAACAATTTCCAATATTCAATGGGGTTAATTCCACTTTCACCTTCCAATTCCATAAATTAACCTAATTCATTAAATTTTGGGGAAAATTATTTCTATTAATTGAATTTTGAAATTGACATCATACAAATCATGTTGCACCATCTTTAAGCTTAATTACCCCTTCAATTTCATGAATTCAAGTTCAATTCTCAAAATTTTCAATTTGTCACCTAACACTAGAATTTTGGGATAGCTATTAATTCCACATCCAATCCTCAAATTGATCATAGATTCATCAAATTGATACTTAGACAATCCATTCCCATCAATTAATTGAAATTGAATCACTTTGATTCATAAAACCTTAATTTGTCCCATTTAGGGAAAGTTTGGGGAAAACCTATAATTTATTATCAAATCTTCAAATTAATTATAGAATTATGAAATTGGCATGATAAAGAGCCTATATGATCAATCAAACATCAAAATAAGCATTAGAACACAAGGTCTCTCTTTTAGCTAAGTTTATGCCTTCAAAACTTTCAAGTCTTAAACCAAGCTTCCTAATTCATTTTGACACTTCCAAACAATTTTTATCTACTAAAATAACCTCAGATGCATTCAATTAAAATTCAAAATACTTCCTTCACAACCTCTTATATTGGCCAAATCATGTTTCCAAATATACCTAAATAAGTTTCACTCTTTCCATATTTGTTTTCCCAATAAACCTTTGATTCCCAAACTCAACTTCCATAGTTAATCAATGAATATACAAAACAAATTTTCTCCTAGTTATACCCCTTTGGCAAATCATTTTGATGATAGAGAAGAGTATTTTTTGCACATATGATACCAAAGTTATATTTAATACTAAGAAGAAAGAAGATAAACATATAATTTCTTACCTTAGAGAACTTTGATTTGGCGATCCTATGTTGATGATAATATGGAAAGGTTTTTCTTTGGTTTATCTAGTATTTTTGGTGTAGAGTTATGCAAATGATGAAAATGAACATAATTTTTATTTATACATATGGAATGTTGAACGGTGATGATTTAATCACACTTAATCCAATGTCTAGGATTTAATCAAAATGAATGGCTATGATTTAATCAAGTTGAATAGTTAGAATCTTATATAAGTTGGTAATGTTCATTATATAGTGTTGAAATTCTAAAAATGTATCTAGACTTTTATGTAGGAAAAAATGAGAATTCAATTTGCATAAGAATTTGACTTAGTCAATTTTTGTGGCTAGCTTTTTTAACATCAATTTTTTTCTTGGCTAACCATTTCCAACATTATGGAATTTATATTCACTTAGCAATGGGCCCATAACATAATAAATTTTTCATTTCTTTTCTTTCACTTTGGTATACATATTTCTACCTTCTAATTTCACTACACACTCTAGACATTGCTAAATAAATTTTATTCACTTTATAATGTACATTTAATAGTCCTTTAATAGTACTATTCAAGTAAGAAAATCATATAGGCTCACTAGGTCAAACTAAGTTTGACTTATATTTTACTATTATAGCTTTGATTAAAATCAACTTATTATATCACTATTATTACCTCCAATGACTTAGTAGATGTTTAAGTATTATGCTTAGTAGATGTTTAAGTATTATGTTCATGCCCATTCACTAGCACTTTAGCATCACATCATAAGAAAATAATTAACTTAGCCACATTAAGTCAAACTCGATTTGACTTTCATTTCACTATTAAAATGTTTATCAAAATTGATTTCATTTTTCATTCATTGTCACATTGTTCATTAAAATCACTTTTTATGATATTCTTATGGTTCTTAATATGCTAGAAAACCCTTGGATAGTATAACATGTGAACATTATAGTGTCACAATTTGAGCAAGCAAGTTACTTAGTCACATTGAATCTCTTCCGATTTTAATTTAATTTCACCATCACAATAGTCATTAAAATAAATATCCTATTGTACCATTGCTAACTCTAATAGGTTAGAGAAGTCTTTGGTATTATAATGGGTCCCACAATTTACGTGTATACTAATTAATGGCTCATATAACCTTAATTACCTATAATCAAGCAGTTTTGGCATTTTAATAATGTGTCCACATAATAATTCATGCATATTAATTTAATTACTCATAATAAACATTTTAAATACTAAGCATCATTAATTAGAATTATTCACATATAATACATAGAAGAACTAAATAGCATATGAAGATAACATAAGAGTGGTGTAAGGTGTGT